>VWZG01011086.1:0-104045 GCA_013396735.1 Grallaria varia
CCCAAACCCCTTCCCCTGAACATTCTCTTTGTGGAAGCAAAAGACAGTTTTCCCCTTTACACAGAGTCCTGCTGCGTGGTACCCTGAGGTTAGCATGCCAGACATGCTCTGGATATGAATGCCTTGATTTTTCCTGCCACCACTCCTCCCATCCCCTGTCACACTTCAGAAATTTCAATAATAATAACAATGCTAAAACAGAGCAGAAAATATCCTCCAGAAGGTGGGTTTGACACATTTTAAATATTTATGGGTAGGGAGGCTGAAAGGAGACCTTACTGCTTTCTGCAACTATCTGAACAGACATAGTAGTGAGTTGGGGTTGATCTCTTCTTCCATGTAACAAGTGACAGGATGACAAGAAATGGCCTCAAGTTGCCCCAGGGAAGGCTTAGATTGGATATTAGGAAAAATTTCTTCACTTGAAGGGGTTATCAAGGTTGGAACAGACTGCTCAGGGAAGTGACTGCGTCCCCATCACCAAAGGTATTTCAAAGACATGTAGATGTGGCACACAGTTTAGTGGTGGGCTTGGCAGTGCTGGATTAATGGTTGGACTCAGCCATCTAAAGGGTCTCTTCCAACCTAAATTATTATAAGACCAAAGCCCCAAATTCACCTCTGGGGCTTCCAGTTTCCCTCTCCATCAACATCATCTTGTGTTTCTCCACAATGAATCTTACAGGATCAGCTTCTCCCTTTCCATCGGGTCCTCATGCTTTTTCTCCTACTTTGGCTGGATGCTCCTCTCCCCGCAACTTTGTCTTGTTTGCTCTTTAATTTATTTTTCTTTTCCTCCACCATTACTCAACTCAATAATTTTAAGACAGAAAACAAAATTGACAATTCCTACATGTCCCTGTTCCCAAATGAGATAATTTCACAGTCACATTTAACTGGCTTAAAATTACCAGGCAATTTTTGGTTTGGCTTACTAGAAAAGCACCTTAAATATGTGATAAAGAGTAAAAGGAAGAAGAAAAATGCAGTAGAAAACCACTAAGACCCTGTCCTCAGGAAAAGGAGCAACTCCACTTTGGTATGTGTTTTGGGACTGATCATGGGAAACCAATTCAGTGTTTTTTCATTGGAGAAAAACTGCAAAGGGTCAGATCCTTGCATTATCTGATAACTCTTCTGGTTCAATATATAAATGTACTAATCACTCAACACCTCTAAGCTGGAGATGCTGCACACTTCTGGGAGAAGAGTGAAGCAGGAAGTCTCCTGTAAGCTTAGTAACGTAAGCAATGAAGGCAAATGCGTCCAAATCCACCTGGAGGAAGAGATATTTAAAAATACATATTTTCTTATGTTCTGAAATGGCTTTTGATTCTCCCAATATAGAAAGGTAGAAATTCATTATTAAAGAGATGTCATTAACACATCCTATACTTCCCTGAATAATTTCTCCAGAACAACAAAACAAGTTTAACAAGCTAACAAAGAAACAAAACCAATGCAGAAAACACTAAGACAGAATTAGACAACTCACTGACAATGCAAATTTTAAGGTCTTTGGTTCTCATCTATTACTCCTCTGGTAAAAAACCCGTGAGTATATAATGCAGGTAATACTTTGGGGGCTTTTCTGCCTAGGATAGCTTTGTATACAACTAGGTAAAGACATTAGTGTGTATCAGACCTTTTCCTCATAACTGCTTTCTTCTAAGGATTCTTACTGGAACTGGGAAGTATTTCTGCAATGATGTAAACAACTAAGAATATCTATATTGAGCACAACCACAAGCTAACCAGTGAACCTCTCATTTGCTTGGCTGTAGTCATCCTTCCTCAGCTAAACAGAAGAAGAAAAAACAGAACCAAAACTTTTCTAAATGCCACCACAGGACAGAAAAAACTACCACATTTTTGTTTTCCAAAGGAAAAATGTCACAGGGATGAATATATGGAAACTATGTTGTTTTCATCATATTCTCAGACTATGGAAAATTTCAGGGATGATACTTCTAAAAGCCATAGTTGATATATAGCAGGAATTTCACATTTTTTTGAAATAAACTGATTAATATTTTCATGATCACTGTCAGCCAGAAGTATTTCTGTTATCAATCACTATTTTCTGCGATACAGTTATGAGAAAAAGATTGAGGAGAAGTTGTTGAAAACAGGAGAGGAACCAAGGCCATACTGAAAGCTCAAATACTCTTACTCAAAATGTGTTGGGTATCACATTTTGTAACTGAATTGCCTAGAGAGGAAATAAACAGCAGTTCAATCAGTTTTATTTTCTCATTCAGTTCTTAGTTTACTTCCAATGTACATCTAGTCACGTGCAAATATCAAGTCAGGCACTCCACTGAACAATATCAAGTTCCTAAGGACATTATCTGAATAGTACATCACTGGTTAGTTTTTCAAGAAAAAGAACAGTGATATCAATAGAATGCTTTTTTGATTTGCACCACAGCACCCAATTCTGGCATGCTGCCCTTGTTGCCACTGGAATGTGTGAAGGACTTTTACTCTATCTAGAGATCTAATGTTCAGTGGAATAGGAAGGTAAGGACAATACACCAAAGATTTCCTAACATGTATACCTAAGAACTCTTGATGAAATATGGTTAGGTTTTCTTTACTGTGTCTATGCCTTTGTACTCAATTCCAAGCCCTCCACTTATATCTAAGGAGAAAAAAAGAAAGCATCAGAGACAAGACTCCCCCTCCCTGAGCTAATTTCTGAAGGTGGTTTTATTTAACTCATTCCTCATTTAACTGAGAAATAGATCCCCTTTTTAATAAAGTGCGGAGTCATTCTCGTGTTAAATCAAGAACAATTTCCAGTACCAAGGCTTATTATCTGCAGTGTATCTGGTTGGTGACAGATATCTTTAAACAATATTTATCAAATCAAATATGTGGCTTCAGTTTTTGTTCTTTGTTAGTTCTTTGTCTGCCAGTTCACTAACAAAAAAACCTAACCAAGCAGCCAACCAAAAAAAAAAAAAAACAACACCCCCCCAAAAAAAAATCAAACCACCAAACACACTTGCTTTTTTCTTTTGCAGCATTAAATATTTCCATAAGATGTATTATGAAACATACCTGGAGTCTTTACAATAACACTGAGCTGTTTTATGTTTCTAAATCAAACTAAGGAAACTCATTAGAGTTTTTCAAAGAGTATGAGAACAGTTCTTCAAAGAAGCATCAATAAATTCTAAATATACATATGCTTACTTCAAAAGTTCTCAGTAGAACAGAAAATGGATCTTCAGAAATACTTCAGGATCTAAGCAATGTCAAGGAAAGACAAGAAACACAAGAAAAAGCAGAGAGAAGCTTTTTCTAAGAAGTGATAGGCAATCAGACCGAGCAACGCAAAATTTTCAGAATGAGGCCAAACACCCTGGGAGGAGGGAGCTGCTCTCCCAGAGGAGAGATAAAGACTAAGATTACCTGCTAGGACTCAGGCATCCTGAGTCAAATTGTTTAGTTTTCTCTACACTGTACTGATGTAAAGATGACAGAAGCTTCCTGTGACACATTTGCTACTCTCCTATCAAGTTCAGCAGTACCTATTGGTACAGTCCTGACATAAAATTGCAGCGCTTCATTAGTGTCACACAATTCAACTATCCCTAAGCAGACAACCTAAGGCATTACCATTTGGTGGGTTTGGGCATTTTTTTGCTGTTGTTTTCACCTGTAGACTTGTTTTTGTACACTGATTTTACTTAATCGTACTCAATATTATGAATCCTCAGCCCATTTTCAAATTAAACTAATATTGCCTCTGTGATGTTCCCACTTTGCAGCAGCTTGTGCACTACCACAGGAGCCATTCAGAGCCTCTGGCTCTTTCCAGACTTAGATTTCCAAACCATTACTCATTGTAGTGTTCCACATGAAGCAAATCCTGAAGTGAAACTGTGTTTCCTAAGAGAGGCTGCAAGCCGTTTTAGAACTTAATGATAGCCACCAACTTAAAAAATAAAAAAGAGGGGGGAAAAGGTCTCTTCATAACTGCAGTAAATACAGATTTTACATAGCATGAGCCAGTATCCTGTCCAGCTGAATATTAGAAGTGTCCAATATTGGGGAATCAAATCCCCAATTCCGGGGGGAGATTAGTCCAATGATTGATTGCTCTCACTGTGAAAAATTTTCCTCTTGTGTACAATTGTAATCTCCTCAGGAGTAAGTTTCACTCCTTAGCCCTCATCTTTTCCATCTGACTCCTTGTAGGAAAGGAATCTCCATCTTCTCAGTAGCTGTCCTTTAAATACCAAAACATGATGATCCCCTTAGGTCTCCCCTAAGTCGTCTTTCTCAAGGCTGAACAAATCAAGCTCTTTGCCCTTTCCTCATGTGGAAGGGTTCCCAGTCCTTTGATCTTAATTGTGTCCCTTCTCTGGACTCTCTCCAGCCTGTCCCCAACTTTTTTGCATAGTGGAGACCAAAACTGAACACAGTATTCAAGGTGTGGCCTGAAAAGCTGAGTAGAGTGGGATAATAATGACGTCTTTTTCAGCTGGCGGTACCCTTGGCGATGCTACGCAGTGTCCTGATGGCTTTCTCTGCATCTGCAGCACACTGTCCACTCATACTGAGCTCACTGTTCATCAGGACCACCAGGTCCCTTTCCAAAGAACTGCTTTCCAGCTGGGTAGGTCCCTACCTATCCTGTGCTCCGAAATTATGTTTTCCCATGTACCAGACCTCACACGTGTCCTTGTAGAACTTCATAAGGTTCTTGTTAGCCCACTCTTCCAGCCTGAGTCTTCCTGTACAGTGGCTCTCCCTTTTGAAGCATCCATTTCAGTCTGATACCACCAGCAAGCTTTGCCAGAGTAGGCTTGATCCCATCTTATGGCTCACTTAGGAATATATTAAACAATGTTAAGCCCAGTATTGATCTCTGAGACACCTCATTTGTGACAGGCTGCCAGCTTGAGAAGGAGCTATTTTACCACCACTTTCTGGGTGCTCCAGTTGGACAATTCCCCACCCACCACATGCAACACTTGTCTAGACCCTAACTCATGCATTTCTCTTGGAGGGGGGCTTTGGGAAACCATATCAAAAGCCTTCGAGGCATCCAGGTAGACACCAACCACTGCTCACCACAAATTAACCAAGCAGGTTACTTTATCATACAAGGCAATCAGGTTTGTCAAGCAGGATTTGCCCTTGGCAAATCCATGCTGGCTTTTCCCAATCATACGCTTCATCTGACTTGCGATGGCCTCCAGGTAGATTCATTCCATAACTTTCCCAGGGACAGAAGTAAGACTGAAATTTCCTGAATCTTCCTTTAAGTCCTTCTTGCAGATAGGGGTGGTATTTGCACTCTTACGGTCTTCTGGGACATCTCCCAGTATCCTCGACTACTCAGATTACGGACAGCAGCCTCACAATGCTGTCAGACATCTTTCTTAACATCCTTGGGGAGATAATGTCAGGACCCATTGATCTATGGGGGCCAAGCCCCTGAAATAGTTCACATACAAGCTCTTCCTTTACTGACAGGAGCTCCACACTTGCATAAGCCTGGGTTTATGTTCCCAAGGCCTAGGGCCCAAAGGTACTGGTAAGTGAAGTGAAGAAGTGAAGGAAGTGTTGAGAACCTTTGCCTTTTCAGCATTGGTAACTCATTAACCTCTCCTGTTTAACAGCAGGCCAATAATTCTCTCTTTTTTCTGCTTTTGTTTACATACCTGAAGAACCCTTTATCGTGGTTTTTGACACCTCTGACCAATTTCAATTTGAACTGAGCTTTTGCTTTCCTAATTGCATTTCTGCATGCCCTGGTAATGCCCTTGTAGTTCTCAACAGGTATTTTTCTGCTTTTCCATCTCTGGAACATTTTTCTTCGTTTTGAGCAGACTCAGAAGGTTCCAGTTAAGCCAAGGGAGTCTCTTACTCCACCTACTTGCCTTATCTTTAAAGGGGACGAATTGTTTTTGTGCTTCCAGGGTAGTGTTCTCAAAAAACTCCCAGTACTCACTAGCTCCTTTATCCTCCATGGAAGCTTCCCATGGAATCCCACCCAACTGAGCTCTGAGAAAGATGAGTTTCTCCTTCTAACAATCTAAAACCTTTGTCTTAGCACTAGCTTTCAGCATCCTCAGCAGGATCCCAAACTCCACAGTATTGTGATCACTGCAGCCAAGTCTATAATTAACTGAGATATTACAGAGCAGGTTGCCTTGGTTTGTGTGTAATAAGTCCAGCAGTTCCTCATTCCTGGTCGGCACATCTAACACTTGTGTGAGCAACTAGTCCTCTCTGCATTCCAGAAACCTGATGGATCATGTGTGAGCTGCTGCATTGTTCTTCCAACAAATGTCTTGGTAGGTAAAGTCACCCATAAGAACCAGGTTCTGTTGACCCAAAGCTTGCTTAAATTACCCAAATATTTCTTTCCTGTCTTTATCATCTTGGTTTGGAAATTAGGAGCAGATGCCTACTGCAAGATTCCCCTTGGAGACAACCCCTCTGATCTTGACCCAGAGGCATTCCATAGGGCTGGAATTAGCATAGTTCACTTCCATACATTCAATATTCTCCTTATCAAAGAACGCAATGACTTTTTCCTGCCTGTCTCTGTGAAACAGCTTATAACCAACCATTGTCATGTCAGCTGTGCCCCCAGGTTTCAGTTTTTCCTATGACATCATAACTTTCAGACTGGACATGAAGTACCAGTTCCTCTTGTTTGTTCCCCAGGTTGCATGCATTGGTACACATACACTTTAGTGTTTCTTCATCTGGTTCTCATCTTGGGAAGCAGCTAAAGAATATTTACCTATGCTCTGGTTGACCTGGCTTATTCCCCTGTCCCTTACAATGGTGTTGTCACTTTGGACCCCATCCCCTAAGTCCTTCAATTATAACCTGCCTCACCAAGGCTGCAGTAAAGAATAAGCCACTGCCATACAAGCCAAAACCCTCATGACAGCACATGCCATGAAGCCAGAAACTGATTTGCATTATGTCACTTTCTGGCCACATCCTTTCCTCTAACTGGCAAAATAGATGAAAAGATAGCTTGGTCAGCAGCACTTTTCGATTGTACCCACGGGGCTTTGTGATCTTCCTTGATTCTGCCCTGGTTCTGCCTTTCAGTGTCATTAATGCCCACATGAATGAGCAGCAGTGGATAGTATAGCCTGTGCTCCTGAAAGTAGTGGCACCTCTTGGGGCAACATCTCAGACCTTCGCCTCTCTAGGAGCTAAGAAAGGCAGGCCAGCTCCTGTGACTCCCTGTCAGACCAGCAGATGGACGCAGCTGTTCAATTTAATCTCAAGATATACAATCCTGCCCTCCTTTCACTTGCCATAGATTACCTATAAACTAATTATTGAGGGAAAAAACCCCCTATATTATGCATCCACATTACAACTAGCTGCCTGCAAACACAACAGTGACCAAACAGCTTAGGTGACACTTCACTGAGGGGATTGGTTTCAAGGATTTGGATCAGATTCTGATGGGAAGGAAAATACAAGTACAACAAGTTGTTTCAACTTACAAATGTAAAAGTAGTGAAAGTAGTCAAATTTCATCTTACCGCAAGAGAAAGCTACTAAAGGCCCAATTGCAATGCTCCTTTAAATATCTGAGGAAGGTGGACAGATTTCAAAACGTCCATGTATGCAAATTAGGAAATCACATCAAAGTCTGGGGCTGAATTTGAGCTGACAATTAATCATCCATTGTTTCCTATTATTATTGTATCCTATTCTTTGCAAATAGCTCAATAAAGCATATTATTCTGCTGTACAAAACACCCACCTGCTGTGAATTTTCACATTCAATATATTGAAAATTGCATGTCTTCTCCTGCAAGAAGGCAAGTGCATAAATACAGCTGCAAGTACTTAATCTCAATTAACTTTATACAAGTCACAGTTTATATGCTTTTTCTTCCTCCCATATTCATTATAACTGATTCCTTTCCCTTCAACTTTGCTTTGTTTGATTTTTCATCTAACATCTCTGTCCACCTCTCTAGGGACTATTGTATATATTGAAATACAGTCTGGGTTATGCAGCACTTTATTCTGAGTCACACAAATCCTTTGTATCTTTAAAACACCGAGGGTGCAGGAGCACATACCAGAGAATACGAAATCTCCAAGATGTATAAACAAGTAGAGATGATGCCTGCCAAAGATTTACTGACCTACTAAAAGGCACACTAAATAGAAGCGATAGCTATAGAGATGGAGAACTGGTGGTCTTCCACATCTGGCCCAGCTGTCAAGTTCATCACACATGCACCCAGGTTCTGTTACAAAGCCATTTCAGGTTCAAATTCATGACCCTAGAGTTCAAAGCCATCTTGTACTTATTTGAAAAAAACCCTTTCCCCCTTTTTGTGACCTCCAGCCATCAGGATTAACCAGCAGTTTCAAAGATGGGACATTGTCCAAGTGCAGAGGAAGTCAAAAAGGATCCCTCCAGGCCCAGTGCAGGTACTATCTGTGATGTCCAGAAGCAGCAAGCACAGTGTAAATACTAACAGCACAAGCTCTAATGTCAATAGCAGTTCTGATACCCATTTCAGAGGTGTATGATAAAATTCCACAGGTGCTTTCACAATCCAAAAAAATTCAAGAACCACAGAACCTCATTCTTTGTTATTATTATTAATGATTGATCACCCAAAGCACATTCCAGTGAATGGAGAAACACTTGAGCAAGTTGTCATGCATATATATTTATGCATTTAAAATTTCTACAGACCTACCAGTGTCAAATTATATTATCCTATACTACAAACTCAAATGATTCAAATACTGGCACAGGTGACGCAGTTAAACATTCTAGTAAAAATCTATTGCAGTACAGGTCTTCTAAAGCTTTTATTGAGTTTTTAACATGAAATACAGGCTCAGCTACTATGTAGTCAAGAGTAAAGCCCATGTTTCTAGCTACAACCAATGTATTCATGCAACTATTTTACACACACACAAAAAGCAGAGACAAATTGATATTTTTGCTTAACCAAGTTACTATAGTAATTCCATTTCTTGACTATGAATAGCTAGGAAGCACTAAATTCAGTCCAAACTCTCCTGTTAATGATCACTCAATGGCCATGGTACTTTCTGGGATGCTCTCAGCATTTATGTGCCTGGTCTAGAATACCAACATGTAAAAATAACAGTATCAGATCCCTGCCCAGATTCTGCCTGGAAACTTTTACTCTTAAAATATTTCCCATTAGTGAAAGATTTGGCCAGACAGGAAGGCGACTCACTAATGGCATCCCTACCAGAGCCTGAATAAGAGACAACTGCATGCCAGGTGCACAAGAGTCTGAACTCACCTGAGTTAGCCAATTGCCCAAAGGTACAAAGCAGCCCCTTTGTTCAGCCTTAGCAGGCCCTAACAGAAGCAGAGACATCTGCGTTGCAAGTACAGAATCCTGCCATAGAGAGGAGACCAGCAAGACTGTTTTTGCCTGATAGACAAGCACTAATCTTATACTCCTCCACAGCATGAGGTGGGGGGGGAACACACCCACCCAGAGCAGGTGTTCCTCTTCTATGTCACAAATTTATCAAACTATCACAAGACCTAGCAGGTGAGATTTATTAGGCCCTACAATTAGCAGACCAGAAACAACCTGCTGGCTCTTCCCATGAGTAAGGAAGCACATTACAGAACTCAAATTGTCAGACCATGACCTTAGAAAGGAGGAGAACACTTCAAATTCACTACATTATTCCTCCATCACATTTCCCTCCCGTGCTACACATCCTCACTGTCCTGTCCCAAAGGATTTGTTTCAATATCCTCATCATCTTGCGTGGTCACCTTATATCTATGTACTAAGTACAACCTATGATTGATTAAATTTATGTGAATCACACAGTCAAAATAAAGCTACAACCTTAACACCTGTCATCCTTCTCTGTGTCTAAGCTAATGAAGCCATGGCCCTTTTCACTCAGGAAGTCTCTCTCTCTCTCTGTGTTTTCCTTAAATTAACACTGAGAATCTCAAACTTATAAAGAGGGTTTTCTTAGAAACGAGCAAGGGAATCTCCCTTCACCTGCTGGCACACTTAAAGGAATTCTGCAGCAATTACCTAGGAGGCCCTCTGTCACAGAGAACCAGAGACATACACAACACACCAATACATACATCAACTACTGGGGAAAAAAAATTATTTAAACGGCTTCGTCTTTCAGAATTACTTAATTTCTTTTGCTGAAGGAGACTGTATGAATCACTGCTGTAAGCCCATTGACAGAATGCTTAGCTGACACTTGCTCAATTGAATAAAAATGTAGAAACCAATAGAAGCTGAGAGTAGGAAAATAAAGAACATAATTGTCCGAGGTCCTTTTCTCTTCGTCCTCCTAAATCACGGCAGCACAAAGGTTTCTGTTGCTCCAATTTGTCTACTAAACTATCAGATGTGTCTCAGACCGTTTTAAGCTGTGCGTTGTTATACTCCACAGACAAATGAAGAGTTGCAAGCTGCAAACAGCCATAAATCTTTACATTAAGTTCTTAGAGTAATTTCATTTTAAGTTGCTTATCAGTTCTAGCATGAGGACTCAATTATCTACTAAGCATTTTCCTATTCCTGTAGGCATACTGTGCTCAGGAATCTCTCTCAAGCTTCCCAGATGAATGTTATGAGAAAGAAGCAAGCAAGCAGGAAGAAAATACCTGGACCAAAGTCTGCCCAAACACTTCTAAATGCTCATGTTCAGAAAAAAAAGAAGCTGAAAGTTTAGAGACATATATACTGCTTCTGGCAGTAGTGCTTCATTAAAAATAACTCACAAAAGCAAAACAGGATAAATGATTTCTTACTGAAAAACAAGCCTTAAACATTAACTGGTCAGGCCCTTTATTGAAAACCTCAGCTTTAAAATTTCTGCACTGTACATAAACAAAGCTTGGCTTCTGTCATAAGTGTAAAACAAGGCAGAGCTACATGAAAACCCAACCCTCCCAGTAGGAGGTTTTTTGGGGTTTTTTTGTTTGTTTTGTTTTGAGGGAGGTTTTTTGTGGGTTTTTTTGTTTGTTTTGTTTTGAGGGAGGTTTTTTGTGGTTTTTTGTTTGTTTGTTTTTGTTTTTTTTTTAGTTGGTTATCCTTAGGTCTATTAGTTTGCTTACTTCTTGTCTTCACACTGAATATATTTCCCCTTCACTGGATTCCCATCACTCCTTTAAACTCAACTCAAGGAAAAGCCCTTCATCTTTGCACGTGATATTTCTCTTTGTTCATGGTTCTTTGTATGTGCATCTGCAACCCCTTCAACAAGCTGTATTTTTTAACTCCAGAGTACAATAGGTTTGTATTTGGTCACTGAGTTAGTTCTGCTAACACTAGAATAAACTCTGCTTTAAATATGTCCTACCCCTGCAATGAACACAGCACTAGCCTAAAACTACAAAAGTCCAAGAAGCTTTGACATAAGACTTAAAAGAAAGACTACCACTGCCTACAGCATTTGTCACATTTGTTGAGTACGCTTCTTTCCATCTGCAGCTCTGTCACAATCACTTGCCACGAGCTTTATAACCACATCTATTCAAAATCTTTATCCTATATTTTGCTTTCCTCACTTTTGTTTCCTTAATCCCATTCTGATATGACTTTCATATGGTTTTATGGCAAACAGTGTTACTGTTTCATCATTATTCTTTTCCAAATCTGTTACAGGAACTCAAAAATTATATTTCTAATTTGTTAAGTCTTTTTCAAAACCAAAACAAAACACAAACGATCTCTGCTCTTGAAGCTTTTGTATTCTCCCTGAATGCCTGGTGAAACTTCCTTATTTTGTTCATTCTGATCTGCTTTTTTTTTGAGTTCTACAAAGATATCATGTGTAGTTGCCTACTTTCCACCTGATTTTTTCTTTTTCTGAGCTGCATGAAGCAATGATACTTGAAAGAAAATTTTGAATTTATAGACAAAATATATCACTCTTAGTGCTTAGAAGAAGTCTAATCGTCTGCCCATTTCAAATGACACCATTCTTCATACTAGTAAAATTAATGGGCTAAACTAATTTTGGCCTTTCAAAATAACAATCAGGCCCAGAGCATTCACCTTTTGTAGCTCACTGACTATTTTTACTATGCTGTAAATAAAACATTGGTTTCCATATAAATTGATGTTGGTCTTTAGAAAGATGTCATTGTCTCCCTCTTTTGACTGGATTATTCCTCTCAATAAATTTAATAATTTAAAATGTCATACACATTTTAGCAATGATGTCTTGAAAAGGTTTATTACTGAGTAAGGTTTAAAATTTCAATAAGGACATTCATAAGAGACAGAGAAAAAGAAAGGAAAAGGGTTTAGGTGAAAAAGGACATGAAAGAATCTATTACCCAAAAAAACATAACGAGGATGGATAGCAGAAAATGTAATTTTCAGTGATACATATTCCATAACTGTCATCTTAAGCTAAGGTAAATTTTCAGCAAAAAAAAAACCTAAATCAAAATGCAAAACAAAATTAAATGAGAGACAAGGAAATAAAACAGAAAAAAAAAAAATGTTCTCCTGACCATCTGGTGAAACCATGAATTTCAGATTTCATGTTGAAGGTCAGGATAAAAATCAGGTTGGACTAACAGATGTTAAAACTTCAATAATTTTAAACGGAAAAATTCTAAAAGAAATGCAATTTGAAATAACAAAATACATCTCCCAAAAACTTTATGCAAACATGAATTGTTGGGAAAATACTGATTAATTTCACCCCATCTGTCATTGCTCTTGAAGCAAAAGCAAAAGAAATTATGGAGAAGACAAAATACTTTGAGAATAATCAGTAATAACAAGCTTTGCCTTTGGAACTGTACCCTTAACATCAATTGACAGGCAAGTGAACAAGAAGTGAGAATGTAACTAGATTTCACTAGTCATGATTCACTCTTTTCCTTTGAGGTTGTCCTACCTGTGCATTACCAAGGGAGGAAAAAAAAGGAAGCACATTATGCTGTGCTGACAAAAAGGTTTAGTTTTTTGGGTTTGTTCAGGCTTTTGGGTTTTTTAAGGATTTCTTTATTTTCTCTTCAAATACCTAGAACCCTTGGTGGGCGGCTGGGTGGATGAATCTGCTGCCAATCCTCTTTTGTGTCAGTTTATTTGGGCATGTGCAGAGTCTGTACCAGCAGTACACAGACAGCTTAAAAGTATAAAGCTATTATTTACTCATGAGCACGCACACAGGACAGCGGGTTTTAAGACTTGCTGGGCTACTCACTACCTTGATAAAAGAAGGAAAGAATTCTGGCCAGACACAGAGGAGAGAGGTCAGTCTTTGGAGCTCCCTGGAGCAGATACCCTCTGTGACCAAGATGCCACGTCTCCACCACCTCTGCTGGCACCAAGGACCTGACTGGTTCACAGATACATCTGCTGACCTCCAACCAGCCTTTCCATTTTCTTTAGTTTGTTTTCTTCATATTCTTCCACATTGATTCTTCTCTTAGATTCTTTGAAGTACTAACAATACTTGTGTCTGCAATTCTGACTCTGCCTGTAATTTTACTCCTTTTTCTTATTATTTTTCTTACAAGCCCTCTCACAGCTTTTTCTCATAACATCACAATTTTCTCAGAAGTCTGAGCCCAGGTTATATAGCTGGGCTGAGTTGGAGCAAGGCTTTGGATCCCTGGAAGACACAAGCAGAACTGAGTAGTTCAGAAGGCAGACGCAGGCAGGGGGAGTTACAGTGTACAGAGAAATCAATACCAGGAGTGAAATTGTTGTTTTGAAACCTGTCTAGATCCAGCTCAAGCCAGAAATAAAAATACCTCAAGCGTTGCACTGGGAAAAACCCCTAAGAAATCAACCAACCAAAACCAAACCAGCAAACACACACCACAAAACAAACAAACAAAAAAATCGCACCTAAAATACTAAACACTGCCTACGCTCATGTGTGAAGATTTCACTTCATCTTCAAACTTCAGCCTTTTTTAAGTTACAAAACTTTCTTGCTAAAGCAATTTGCCATAAGGGACTGATACTCTCTTCCCCCCTACCGGAAGACTTCTGCCCTTCTGCAATTTCAGTACAATGTCTAAGGTTACCATGTTGTTTGTCACCCTTCTCTGATTGCTTATCACTGAAAAAGTCATCTTATAAACACTTTCTAGCACATACTAAACCCAGATATTAGTGAAAGAGTTAAATATTAGGACTTTAGAAGAGCACTTTTCCCCTTTCCTTAAGAATCCATCCCCTGTTAAAAATTAATTAAATCTTTAGAGCATCTAGTTGAATTTGTTTGAAATCATATTTTTCTTCTCTTGTGATTTCATCTTTACTTTAATCTTCAGCATTCCCTTTTGCCCTGTAAACCCACTTATCATTGCAAACCAAAGCTCTTTGGATGCCCTCACATACTGTGCCATAAATACCATTTCTCAACATGCACACAGGATACCTTGGTTCCTCTTACTTAGACAGAACAAGTCTAATTCTATGCTTTAATTCATCCTTATATTTGGGGAGTTATTGTTCAAGTATTTAATGTAGAAGTACCTCATTTCTACATTTTCTGGAAGGAGAGGCTGAATAATCTGAACACTGAAATGCAGAAAAGTACATATCATCTGGATAAACAAAAAAAATTACATTTTCTTCCTGAACTAGCACATCCTAGTCCTTTACTGGCTTCTTGCAATTTTTTTCAGAAAGCAGGAAGAAGTTTTTTCACCATGAGATCAACTTCTAAGTTTCTTAACTGCAGTCCGAAGAAATTACCAAGTCTAAAATATCAAGACACATCTCAGGATTTTTTCAAAATTAATAATCAGTTAAGAAACTATGTAAACATAGCAAGAGTAAAAAAAAAAAAATAAAATTGGCTTTCCAGACAGAAATTATCTTTCCTTTACTTTCAGCCTCAACTTCAGAGCTTAAAAACCTTTAGCAAGGAGAAATTTTTATTTTTTTTAAAGACAAATAGAAAGCTAAAAAGGTTGCACTGGCAAAAGAGACAGAAACACTTCAGAGGTTCAGAATAGCAATATACCTTTTCAAAAGCTACCCTGTCTGTGCATGTTATTACATAACCTATGAGATTGCTGCTGTGCTCG
This sequence comes from Grallaria varia, assembly GCA_013396735.1. Classification (NCBI taxonomy): domain Eukaryota; kingdom Metazoa; phylum Chordata; class Aves; order Passeriformes; family Formicariidae; genus Grallaria; species Grallaria varia. The sequence goes on from VWZG01011086.1 coordinate 15,062, forward strand.
ACACGTGCCCATGAGTATTCCTAAATCTTAGCAGCAATTTATTTGTTTTAGCCTCTGTCATTACTTTCTCAATAGCAGAGGGGTTTAATTTTTTTATCATATAAGAAGCCCTTTCAGAACAAACATTTAAAAAATATATATAATTATTTCCAAAAATGCCTGTAATTTTGTTCTGATTCTCTTTGCAACCACTGCATGAGTGAATTAAAATTATACATCACAGCTATACTTGCAAACCTACAATTAGTATTTCAATTTTTAGAAGTCTACAGAGGTTTTTCATAACTCAGATTTATTATCATTGCTACAGAAAGATGGAAATTTCAAGTGTCGATGACCACTATTCTGTAACAAAAATGCCCAAATGACACATCAAAGTAAGCTTCCAAGTTGTTTTGGGGTCCCAGTCTCTCAGAGAGTAGGGGCTAACAGGTTCTTACTTCCATTTAGTTTATTAATCAAAGGAGGAGAGAGTATATGGCCTCATTTTTTTCTTGCTCTTGAAATTCAAAAACACTGCTGGTAAGTTATCACCTAAAACCTCCCAAGCAGCAAAACTGGCCAGTCAACCTCACTGGCAGCACATCAGTGCTCCCACTGTAACTGCTATTATCCTGTATGTTTGAGAAAGAGTAAGATAGAATGTAATATATTTTAAAACTGGGCTTATTTATGTAAATTCATTTATTTGAGAGTCAGCAGCACTGAAGTACTACTGGCAAGTAATACTTGTTCAGCTGTTCTTTCATCAGAAAAACTCTAATAGCAAGAATTCAGCTGCTGAAAAGGATAATTATGATTTCTAAATTGCAAGCATATGAAAATAACTGCAAGAACAGTTTTCACTATTAGCATTTTACAGATGCAGCTCATAACTTTTTAATTTAAGACTGTAATACCACCAGGATACCACACACACCACAAAGGAGTTAAAATTTCCCTAAGAAAGATATCATGACTACCAAAATGTTTTTAGACAAACTCCTTAGTCATAACCCAGCGTGTCAGTAGTAGATGATCCAGTTGAACGGACAATAATTCACCTGTGTTACTGTAAGCAGACCATTGTAACTTGTTACATATTTAACCCCACACTGGGTTAAAACAGTAAGTTTGCATATTGTATCTCAGTCACTTTTACAGGAGCAAAAAGGGGTAAACTTGTGAAGAAAATCTGTTCCTGTCTTTTAGCCTAATGCAGTAATTAACAAGCATTGGCAAAGACAGGATAAGATATTATTGATTGTTTTTTAAACATAACTTTTTTTTTTTTAAATTCTGTTGGGGTTTTCCTCCCAGTAGCCCCTAACTTTTCTCAGACGCAGTTTCCTATTTGGAGAAAGTAGTGGAGCACAGAAAATGTTTCTTTTTTTCCCATTAACAGGTCTGTCTCAATTAACACTGATCACTCCACCTCTATATTCCTGGGGCTCACAGAGATAGAAATGTCAATGAACACTGAGAAACACAGAGAGAGACCAATGAAGAGAATTCCAATTTGTGAAGGTATCACCCATGCCCTTGTCCTACCTCTTCTCTGGCAAAGAGTTAGGGGACTCTGAAACAAGATCAGCAACAGTCAACATGCAATCAGTTACTGCCTATGGCAGCAAAAGTAAATCAAGGAAAGGAAAATCTAGTTCTCTCAAGGCCAGGTTCACAAATAAATACAGAGATTTAAACAGGATTTCTATATTTCTCAAGTCAAGTTAAATAATCAGTAGAATCTAAACTCCACTACCAGGATGGGGAGAGATGCAGAGAGTATCAGGTTCAGAAAGTCTGTAACCTTCTGCCAGAGTCAGGTGCTTAAACTGCTTTCTACACAAAAAACAACAGAATGGCACTCTTCTTCCATAAAGTATCTAATAGCAGTTGGAAGAGGACTCATACCACAGATGCGACACCAAGATTCAGTTTCCTCCTCCATCTTTCAGTCTTCTCCCATCAACCCCAGGAATACATCACTATGGGCTATTTAAATGACTCACCCTCCAAAACACAACTGCAGATTACATAGGCCTTTTCAAGTGTCCATGGTCATCTAGACTTTCTCCTTGTCTTTACATTATCTGTAAGTATGCTGGGGTGCCCATTGATAGAGATTAATTCTTGATGGTAGTGTCTGTTTTAACTTCTCTAATGAGACCACTTGCTTTTCAAAGACATTTTTCTACTGAGATTAAACTGCTGACATACTAGATCTTTTCAGCAGTTATTGAGGAGCAAGATTTTAAGGAGGTTTTTTCCTATTTTCTACTGAAAACATAAATGAATATAAAGTAAATTTCTTTTTTAATTTTACGGTCACTTAAACAGTGTCTCAGTTTCTGTGATGTCAACATGTTTCATTTTCACATGCTTGCAATAAGTTTATATGATAAAGTCCTTAAAACTGTTGATTTTCTCTCATTTTGTAAAAGCCAATGCTATTCACATTGTTCCACTTCTGAAACTTTCAGTACAGCATTTTAATTACATGTTCATAATTTTAAGACTGTCATAGTTGGCAGCAAATCATACAAATGACATAGAAAACTGAGGATTTCTTGTCTATCTTTCAGCTCACTTTTAACTGTATCACTAGAAGCTCCAGGAAATGCACCTACATCTTACTTCAGTTCTTAAACCTGCATCTCATCTTTATCTTGTCAGAAATAAAATGCCAATAATCCAAGCAGAAGCTCTCTTAATAGTGAGTACATGCCCTATTTCTATTGATTGTTTGAAAAAACCCCAACCAACCAAACTACTGTAAGTGCAGATGGTAAATGCAGACTCTCAAGATGAGAGTAAGTTCAGCCATACCACTACAGTCAATAGGCTTGGGAATTTAATCAATGATGTCTTCCATGAGTGGCAAACTGAATAATTGCAGGTGCCCTCCTGTAGTCAAAAACATCATGTGCAGATTCATTTTAGCCTTCACTGGAATAACACAGCAAATAAATCTCCATCAAGTCACCCTGCAATCCTTTTCAACTTTTTTAAGCCCTTGCAGCTCCAGGTAAAAGAAATAATTTAACAACAAAGCACTCCATCTGACTGGGAAATCATTGCCTCATTGATTTTTTATCACTTCATAATATCACACTGATATTTCTTCAAGAAAATTTACTAAGCCTTGGAAGAGCCCAGAGTGCACCGGGCTCAGCCAGGTGTGCAATTCTATTGACATCTCGTGTGTTTGAGGTTCAGATTAGAGAAACTTATTTTTCTAAATAAGATAACCTCTCACAGAAAATAATTACGATCTCATTTTGTGAGTCTCACATCATACATGTGTCATTTTAGTTTGTGATCCCTATATCCTTTATACTTTAATCATTGCCCAGCAGCTGGTAACCGGTTTCCCAGGCTTTTCAAGCCTGAACTAGCAGTTCATATAGGTATGAAAAAAAGAGGTCAGCTTTACTTGGAAAACAGAACCATCACATCCTCTTACAACATTACCTTTCCACTCTTCAGTCAGTACAACTCAGGACTCATTCATGTAGTATCCTGCTTCTATGGGATTTTGTTTTCAAAAGGCACAAAACATTTCTCACAGTAATGCCTACCAGACCTCCTAATGGAAATCTTGACTAAGAAGCCACTGAGCAGAGGAGGAAGCCAGGCTCAGTAAGATTGAAATTTATCATAATCAACTTCAAGACGTCAATTCTCTTTTTCTCTAGTTATCAGAAATTAAATGACAGCTTATCTCCTATTTTTTTCTATTATTAGAAGGTACTCAGCCACAGCTGTCTAACAGACTACTTCCAAGCACAACAGTGACTTGTTAGTGCCCTATACTGCAAAAGAAAGTTGGAAAAGTCAGCTTTCCAGGAATCCTGAGTGACTCACCTCAGCTCCTTGAACAGATTTGTTAAGAGCTCATTACTTTTATTACTTTGTTCTTAATTAATAGGGTCTGTGCTATTGAAGCAAGTTAGTGTGGGAAGTTTGGCAACTACTGCCCTGATGGAAAACATTATCATCTGGGTTTTAAATTGCCCCCAGTTCTGCAATTAGGAGTTTATTTCTTTGAGTGTAAACCTCCAATAAAGAAAAAAAAATCCAGAAGAAAAGACCACATGAAAAAAGTATCATGAAAATGAACTACAGTAGGTCCTGAAATTACTTAGCCATTGAAAAACCACAATAAAAATCCAAAGCGAACTTCAAAATTGTTTCAGTTACTTATAACTATAGACAAACTTATGTATACATCCGTCTGTCTGTCCACAGTTATTAATAGTCCTCATCTAAAATAGTATGTTACCCAACCAGGAAGAAACATTTGTATACAGCTAAATGAATTTAAAATACACAAACACACAGAACAGTTAGGAAGATGCATCTTTGAGGAAGAAGAAGGAAGTTTTTAATTATTTATAAACAGCAGAACTTTTATCAAAAACCTTGACTATCAATTTAAGGAATGCATTCTGACAGCATGATTAATTTTCAGATTGCTCCCAGTAAGCCAAATAAATTACATTTTGTACACTTACCAGAACAGTTTCTACAAAAGACTACCATCCCTCTAGAATAACTCGTTCGTAATTGTCATTACCACCCCACTAACATAAAATTGCCAGTCTCTTGAACATTCTCCTCTTAATACTCCAAGGTTTCCCTAAAAATTCAACATTACCTATTTACTTGAAATGGATTTTTCTGTTTAAGGTCTGTCCAAAAGCTTGTGAAAGTAAGATCAGCAATCTAAGCTCTCTAATAAAATCAGATTCCATGTTTTCTCATGACAGCCTACAGAAGCATTGTATTGAAATTTAACCTATTGAGTATCCAGTAAGGTGTACCAAAGTAAACAACCACTATCTTCATGTGTTAATTGCAAACTACTCTTCCTTTCTTGTAAAACTGATGAAAGGCTCAGTGGTTCTCCTCTCTCACCTTACCTGGATGGCAAGCAATTTTCTTCGTGTTTCTGGGTCTGATAAACATCTAATAATGAAAACGCTCTGGCGTATGTACTGGGCAGGAGTACATACAGCCAGACCAATTAGAATAAAAATGCCTGTGTTAAAATCTCCATACAAATACAACATTAATAATAAGCACATAATGACAACACGTAGAGTAGCAGTTCCCATGGCAACCATACGTCTCACTGCACATCTAATAACGTAGGGCCTTTCTTCACATAAGTGCCAAAAGCACAGATAACTTGCCAACCCCTTGGATAGTATGTATTTATATGGGTGTTTTTGCACCCTCTAATGCATTAGTGTGAATCTTACTGACTACAATTAATGCCATAGATGTTCTCTCCTCCCACGATCACTGAAAAAAGCCGCTATGGAAAATTGTTTATCACGTTATACACCATTTCTCAAGTATTTTGACACGCCTGTCATGACTGTGTGACCTTCAAACCTCAGACACTCTTTAAACATCCCTTGATGCTAGTTAAAAGGATCAGAGTCAAGATTTCACAGTAGCTGCTAATGCTGCATGCAGTGTCCTCTCTGCAAATGCAACTTCATGGTTCATATTCTACTTACGTAATTTTTGGTTCCCTAGAACCTTCCTGCTTTCTCTTGTCAAGTTATTTTCGCTTTGACAAAATAGCATTTAAATTAGTATTTAACCGAAAAACTTAAGTCTCTCAAGTCTCTCACCAGACCTCAATCTTGGGGCAAGAAATCTTCAGGTTTGCCACCCTACCCCCATTTCACTGCTAAACTTTTGCTTTCTCTGTATCTGTCACCCCTTCCCAATGCCTTTTCCAGTCTGCTATGTGCACATGTTCTCTTGAGCAACACGTAAAACAGTTTGATGACTAGAAAGAGCAATTTGAACATATGTTGAAGTCTGCAGTACCCTTATTGACCCAATCTGCACTCAGCCATACAAAGACTTGACTAAAAATCCCAAGCACAACACAACTTCAATCTAGATGTTCACCCCAAACTGCACACTTTGATCAGTCTCCTGTCAACCAGTCCCAACTAGAATTTAGAAGTACTTTGGATCTGTCAAGAATAGAAAATGTGAGATCATCAGAAAATAAACAGCTACAAAAACAGCTGAACGTTTTCGTCCAGAAGTATAAAGTTGGTTCCCATGGGTGAAACCTCAAAACTTATTCCAGCCACTGGCCTGAAAACAAACAGCAATAACGCTAACACTATGGAAAAAGACATGCTGTGGATCTTCACACCTCTGCACACTCATTAATGCATTCTCAAAAAGTGTTCAGATACAGAAGTATGACTAACCTTCCACGGGATTAGGAAACAAGTATGGGGTGAATTTCTGACTTTTCAGACTGCATATTGTTGGAATCCTAGCCTTAAGTCAACAGAGATGGAAAAAGTCTTTTAGAAGACATCAGAAGACAGCTTTGTAAGAACAGTGCACATTATCACTACTAATATCTGTGCTCTTAAGTCCAAAATGAGCATTTATAAACCATACCACATCATACAAAACTTGCCCCCCCCCCCANTGAACTTCACTCAAAGAATTTCAAGAATGAATTGTGCAACTTATCCATACAACATACATGTGATGAAAAAAATGAAACTGGGTTTCTGTAATGAATAAAAAAGAAAGTGATTCCAATCAAGGAAGAGTAATAGAATTAAGAAAGAAAAATTTGAGAAAAACAATGTCACTTGTACTAATAAAGAGGCTCATTATGGCACATAAAAGATAACATATCTATATACAATGCAGTTGTGCTCATAATTTAGCGGTATAGCAGAATATGTACACTAGGAATACATTAAGAGATATTACCAAAATGTATATACTGCATAAAAGGATACTCAGATACAGACTTTTACCTTCATCATATTTTTTATAAGCCATTCTCCTGATTTCTTTTTTTTATTATTTTTCGTGAATTTCTTTCTTACCATTATTCTCTAAATTTCCCCATATTCTGACCATTTTTCCCTTCTGTTATTTGTTTCATTAGCCCCCCGTTAACTAGGCAAAAACCCTTGGAAAAGAAAGATGTTCTTGTAATGAATGTCATAAGAGGATTACAAAGCTGTTCTTTAAATTTAATTAAACTTAACAACATTCCTCTGCCTGTTGCAAAAGATTACAGTAACAAGTTTGAAGATGGGAAAAACTGAAACCTAGAGAAAGAGGGTTTGTTCATAGCTCCTGAAAGAGAAAAAACCCCATACATTTGATGTGGTGATTTGGGCTGCTGATGTCTCAGACTTTCCAGTAACCTTGAAGCCTAAGAGGCATAGAGAAGGAGCCTATGCAAGACTAGACTACAAACCAAATGCTAGAACTAATTTTAAGTTAGAAGGTTCCAATTCAATAACAGGATTGACAGACTATATAGGATATGCATCATATATTAAAGGTAATGTTCTCAAAGAAGACTTGTAAGAGCATCATGCCCTGAGGGCTGGCAGTCAGGCTGTGCAGGGGTCGGGGGCAGCAGGGAGAGCTCAATGTGGAAACTTCTCCTGCCTGTTTCACACTTAGTCACATCTTCATGGTCACAATGACCTGAACAACAGCTTGGCTGGCATGGAACAGTCTAGAATGCTGAGAACCTATTATTACAGAGACAATTAGAAGTGAAAAGAAGATGTTCTAGAGGTTCAAATATGTTTGATCCAAACATTTGCTCTGGAAATTTCTCCATATTCTATTTCAGTTTATATTATTTCAGATTTAAAAAAAATAATATTCTTAAAACTCCAGCTTCATCAACATAGCATGCAGTTTTTGGACTGAGTAGTAAATTTTCAAACAGGAAAATGGAGCACTATTGAATCTATGGAAACTGGTGAAGAGCTATGAAAATCATTATGAACTTACCCATGAAACTTCAAATAATAATACATTTAATACTCAGTGACACTAGCCTCATAAATCACAGCACCTAGATCTTATTAAGAAGGGAATGATCTGCATATGTAATCAGTATAAACACTTGGTGAGAAGAAACTCACAGCAGTGGGAAATGTTATCGAAAGAAGGATTACCGTCAGATGGACATTTCTTCAGAAATGAAATCAAATGGATTTCATTTCATAGAAAGAAATCTGTACTTCTTAAAAATTGATTTAAAAGGAGAGAACTTTAAAAGGTGCTTTCTACACTGTGGAACAAACCATTGCCTACCCCTTTGAATATTCTAATATTCTTCTGTAAAGTTAGAAAACAACTCTGACTCCTCCAGGATACACAAAGAATTCACTTAAAAAGCATGACTGAATCCATGACTCATTTCAAAATTAAAAACTGGTGTGTCTTCTTTCCCTGACCTTTGTGTTCTTATGCTGTGTCTTAGAGCATCTTGATTAATGTCATTCATAATTGAAGGAAGCAACCATGTCTATAAGCAAGAGTCATATTTTGTAAGGGCAGTATGTTTGACTTTCAAGTGAAAGTGAAACAGAGCTTTGCTTTTTCTCTCTAATTAGCCCACTGATTTTCCAGGAAATATCTTTCATCTAGTTCCATCCTGTCCATGTCCTCTTAGCCAGAGCTGTAATTAAAAAGCTAGTTCCCTCAGGTACTGGTAAAATTAAATGGAGTTTGGGATCTCACAACACAGGGCATTTCCCAAAGCTAGTAGGTAGCAAAGAGATGTTAATGTGGATGCTCTGAATATTATGGATCAAATTAATTCCTAAGGTAGCTTTGTTGGAAGTCACAGTAATTTTCCCCAAGGGTAGACTTACAGAAGATACAGGACTGTCTTAGTGTTTAAGATTTCCTGAATTGCAAGCTAATGGCTGACACACTGAAGGTTTAAAATTCTGAAACTTTTGAAGTGGATATTTGTTTCTGTGGAAGAAGAAAACACCACTTATTCCTTCAATGAATATGACACTGCTATGGCCTCTAACTAGGTTCTAATTAATATATTTAGCTATAACAATGCACAATCTGAAATACAGTTCCTTAGTCTTTATTGTGATGCTTAAAACTTCATAACAGAAGTGAGAATAGACAGGAGCACGCTAAAAAAACCCAGCAAAATATAAATAAAATTAGGGTATACAGGGAAAAAAAGTTTTCTAAATTCACATCTTAAGTGTTAGGTTAACTTGAATGTGGTATAGTACCTGAAGCAAGAGACCAAATTATAATGAGAGTTTATGTGCCTCATGTTCACTGCTGAGTCAGTTTTGGAAGGTTCATGTTTTCTGGAATCCAATTGATATTTCATGGCAAGGCTTTCTTCTTAAAAATTGGGATTTTAATGTTAAATATTAATGCATTCAGCCTCCCAAAATTTGCAATCAAGGGCAGAAAGTCTTAATAATGAAACTGAATAAGGCTTGACATTTGCTAAGAGAAAAATAAGAGCATTTAGTTGATTTCTACCACCTGTGGTAGAATCTGTGGCCCTTACATGTTTCCTCTGTCTGTTATAGGTTTGTCTGACATGGAGCAGAAAAAGTAAATGCCATGTTCCAAAAAATGCTGCACCAGTGATGTATCTGAACAGCTTTATAACATTACCAGCATTTCTCTTTATTCCTTTCTTAATGCAGCCTAATGTTTTTATGGTTCCTGAACACTAGGCAGACATTTATATTGACCCTGAGTAGATACCTCTGATTAGACCTTCTAAATGCATCAGAGTTTTTTAATTATTATTTTGAGCTACTTAAACTGTATCAGTAAAGCAACTTAATTTTCAGATATTACAGCTATTTCCACAAATTTCTGTTCATTTACCAGTATACAAGATACAGAGTGAATTAAAAAGATTGTTTCAAGGAATTTTTTTACTGGTATATAACTGATCACCATATTTTTCAGAGCTGCTTAAAATTTCTTTTTCAGCTCTCAGAAGTTGAATAAGTATACAAACATTCAGTTATGAAGTGATAAAAATCTTCCAACTAAACATCATTCCAACACCTTTACAAGTACATTTCAGTGTAGTGTCTAGCATGTCTCAGTGTGACTGCCCAATGTACTACAGCTCACTGATGCTTCTCCTTAGAGCTCATTTTTAGTAAAATTATATGTACTGCAATTAGATGCCCAAGTCCTCATGCCCATGTGCTTCCTGCTGCTCTGCTTTCCATTTCATGTGAGTCCTTCTCTCCATTGGTACAAAGCTGCTTGCTCACCTAGACACTAGAAATCTTTAATGCCACATTGTTTCCAGTTTGCATCGTGATTTCAGAGTGTATTTTTGTAGTGACATCATCCGTTACAATTGTGCTAAACATGAACTACAGGCACCTTACATCGCATTTCACAGGTAATAAAAGCAGAAGTTTCTGGCTGCTTCCTTGTGCGTTCCACCAAAACTTCAGTCAGTGTAACCAAGAGGAAGCACACAGAAATACAGTCCTATTCAACATTCAGTCCCCTTCAGGCACCCGAGAGTATGAATGTACATAGATTGACTTACCTGTAACAATTATAATGAATTCTGTCAAGCCTGCATTGACAGCCTAAGAAAATCACATCTAAGTGCCAGATGTGCAGTGTCACCGGAAAAGACTAATAGTATCAATAGTAACAGATGAGCTAGATATGCTCCTGTTAGCTGCCAGACTTTTGTACAGAACGTATGGTATTTTATATGGTACTTTAATACTTTTAATACTTTGTACCAAGTTTGGTATACATCCTATATAAAACACATATAGAGGCTTTTTATAAGTCTAAAAAAAAATAAAATCGGTAATTTATGTCATTCTTAAAAGGAGTTAGAAGTATAGCTTTAGGTGCTACATCTGCTCTAAATGAGAAAAACAACTGAATAACACTACAGGCACTGGCTAACAGTTTTTTATGATATACAATAAACTATGAAATAAATAAAAAGTCCCTACACAGACTCTGTCTCTCATTATTACACTAGTTTTGACTAAGATAAGAATTTTTCCTTAGTCATCTAATTAAGGAGAAGTCCTGTTTTACAAGAAAAAGTTTAAATGCAGTACAAACTGCCTGAATAAGTGACAGACATCCTTGGACTGCATCCAGGGGCAGCAGGAGCATCTGAAAAAGTGGAAGTGAAAGGGCATTAGTTATATTAGAGGATTTAAAAAAGAAACTGACTTAGAAATCTAAGTGGATTTTAATTTCAGATGGTTATAAAGAACTGTGCAATTCATGTCAAATCTTTCTGCCTGACATACATTAATTGGGTATTAGCCAAATGAGGACTATACACTACTTTAACCCTGTGTCAGTAATAGCCAAAGCAGGGTTCCTGTGCCTTGCCAGTGGAAGTGACTGCTAAGAAACAACTGCAAAAAACAGTAATGATCTATGACCATACTTATTTTCTCTTATGTGTATCACATCCCTTAATGTACCTGCGATAGGACAGAGCAAAACCTTGCTGGGACGAAAGGGCAGGTACAGGTCCAAGGAAACCACACACACACAAAATTCTGGTCCCAGTGGTGTTAATTTAATGCTTTTCTGCCTCTAATAGGATCAATTCATTTTACTCTAGAAAGTTTGCAAGACTGGAAAAGCCACAAATTTATCTCTTCCTAGCTGATCAGTCTGTTATGCACACATGTATATTTTCCATTTCAGTGATTTTCAGTTACAAAACTTTGCTCTTTGTCTTCTGAAACATTTCTTTTTATAAGATCCTATATATAATAAATAGCTTGCAGCTAAATATTTTTTTATAACATGATTTGCTAACAGTCTTTTCAACAGAGCTTTTTCATTGCTGCTGCTGAAGGAAGAATATTTTGACTCAAAAATTCCATTTTTATTCTGCTGTCGGACTGACTACCATAGAAAAGAAAACTGAAAGTCAAGAAACCAGAAAGCATTCAACGCAAGGACTACTAAGAAATACAGGTGAATATTTGGATATTATATGATAAGACACATCTTAATGTCAGATTTACATAATCTGTCTGAAGATAAAGGTAAGTAAAAGCCATCTTTTATCTGATCTTTTTATTGACCTTCAAGCAGTGATGTAGAAACACTAAAAACTTCATGGCACTATTAAAATGAAGGTGAGTCGAATACACAAAACATTGTGGTAATCAGTTACTGCAAAAAAACATTCAGTCTCGGGCTTCTTGGTAATATTTACCTCAACTTTTCCCCCATCTCAGTATATTTAGATCACTGATGACTGAATGCCCTTCTCAAGAGGATCCTATTTCTTGCTTGGCCCTAAAGTTCTCCAAGAATTGAGATAAATAATTACTTTTGGAGAAAGTCAATGAGTAAGTCTGATTTGAACTATTTGTTCGTGACATCAGTAAACTTCACTGCAGCCTAGGAGTGTTTTGTCACTGGATATGTTTACAAAAAGGTTGAATCTGGAAAAGTGAGATACCCTGATGGCAAAACCTCTCTGACTATCAGCATTCTGCAACACTCCTAAAGATACAAGTTAGTCCGTAGGCTGTATGGCCATACATTTGCAAGCACAAATCTGATCTGTTCCAAGGAAAGAGTAAATCTCCCTAACAAATTCTTTATCGATGACAGGCTGAAGTTACAGGAAAGACAAATCTGTCTGCCAAATGGAATACAATTTTTCTAGTGCAAACTTCACTTTATTTATACAAGGTCTATAAATTCTGTCCTACAGGGAAATCCGCCCAGCATTAGACTATTACTCTCTTGAAAAAGTAATGTCATAAACATACAAAAGTGTAGGAAGCATCAGCCCCAAGACACTATCACTAGTACTATCAGAGAAAGGAATTATTTGACCATAATAAAATAGTACTAGGTAAATTATAACATCAGTGGAATATTATTTAGGGTGAGCAGAACACTAAGAGACTGAGGCTTAATTAATATGAGCTAAATTAGTGCACCACATACATATTTTTGTTAGACATTGCTTATGGCAAATCTTTCCTCTTAAAGAGAACAAAACTCACAAAAAATGTATTGTTTTCGTGCTTACAGCAGTACACTGAGCAGAGCGGTAATGGCAATCTTATCCTCCTTAGCCTTATCACACTTCTGCTGGAGAAACATCTTCCAAACTTGCAGCATAAAGTAAGTCCATTGACAACACTTTGTCAATGCCTTAAATTAATACGCTTATTATTTATAAACTGTCTAAAGTAGCATAAGCCACTAACTGATCACCAGTGAGCACTTAGTCTGCGAAACTACTATGACTCTTTATCATATATATTGTCTAGTATCACCATTACCACCTCATTCAGAAAAATCAGAAGGATGTTCTCCACTTACAATGGTGATAACACCTACATAGTCTCTTGGGCTGCTTTTGCATTTTTATGCTGTACCACACAGATGACAATCACCTGGGATGGGGTCCCTGCAAAGTGACACAGGCCATACCTTCAGCTTTTCTGTGAAAGGCAACTAATGTGCATGCAACAGCAACAGGGGCAAGAACAGAGGGCTTGTGCACATAGCAGAATCAGGACACTGCTGGATGCACAGCTGGACTCAGATCAGTGTGAAATAATTTGTGAAATGCTCTGAAATATATAGTATGAATGCCTGTTACCTTCTCTTTCTCTCAAGCAAATGTCTCAGACAGATACATTTGTTTAACAAAAAAACACCAACCAACCAAACCACCCTCCACCCCCCAAAAAAAAAAATCACCTATTAACTACCTATTATATTCCAAACCAGTTTATAAGTACTTGTGAAGACAATGCAGATATGTGAGATTGACTGTCAAGATAAGGTGACAAAGCACAAAAATAAGTGAAGCACTTTTAATATCCCCTTATAGCTAAATTGTATGGGTATTATAGACACCCAAATGAGTGGAACTGTGTTCTTTCTCTGGGTAAGCAATAACCTCTCTCTTAGCTAAACTGTCAGGCATTTAGACTGCACAGTAATACATTACTGTACAGTAATACAGTCCAAATACAAATGCAGTATCCTTGTTTAGATTCTGATATCTGTAGAGGTAAAATAAACAACCAGAAGAGAACAACCACAGTAACTCATTTCACCAAGGTCATAATCTGCAAGGGTTTTAAATATAAACCTACTTTGAGGTCTGTAAGACTAAGTACAATGGCCAGCTGGCCTTGAATTAAACAGTGTATACATCCTGCAATGGAGCTGATAAACCACACGATTGCATTAAAAACAGAGCTAACTAGCTTCTAGCTCTAATATAATACAAAAAGCATGACACTAAAAAAAGTGTATAATTTTTATTGTTTTTAATGAACCTGTAGCAAGAGTAGAAAATGCAAAGTTGGGTGTGATTGCATATGTGAAATGCAAAGACTGGTTAAGTGAGGAACATCTCCGACCACAAATTACCATTTTTCTGAAACTTAAGAAGTTCAGCTTTACGGATTTTTTTCCCTTGCATGATTTTCCCAAGAGAATTAAAATTTGAAGAGAGAAAATTATAAACATGATGGAAGAACTCAGCATTTTTCTGCTCCATTTGCGATTTTAAGGAGCTTTCAAGAAAGCTTTTCCCCAGGAGATTTCTGATCATTTTTCCAAAAACCAAGTGTCAGAAAGATAAATTTTCATGTTAAAAAAAAAAATCCCTTTATTATGTTATCCAATGCCAAAAGCATTGTTGTTTTTGTACATAAATAAGTTACCTACTTTTTTAGAGGAGAGGGATAAAGAATGGAGTTGAATGTTATAGAGTCCAAAGTCAGTTAAGAATCAAAACACACAAAAATTGTATACCATTTGTGTCAAAAGAACTGAAGTGGCAGGTACAATGCAAATGGCATTCAGGACAGGGACATCATGTCAAAAGCAACCTTGAAGAAGGAGCCAAAGGAACACTTCAGAGCATGCTTCTTAACCAGTTTTAAACAATTGTTTTTAGATGCCTAAGTTAGTTGTTTAAGTCTAAGCCACTCACACAGACACTTTTTTGAGGTCAATGGAAGGAAAGGGGAAGCTGTGAAGGACTCTTGAATTCACATATTGTAAAACAAGATGCATTACCCTTGGAAAGTATCTACCTTTCCATTTACTTTAGAAAGGCTTAGATAACTACCTTGCATACTGAATTAACATAAAAACATTTGCTTCAGTTGGTGAATAGAAATAGTCCCCCCAGCTGATGTTACACTTTTCAAGTAAAGATGAGTCTGAAAAAATTACCAACATCTAGTTTGTAGCACAAGATGCTTCAACTTTGCTAAACAGCAGAGGTAAACCAGTGGGCCACTCAGGTTCTCCTTATACTGTTAAATGTAGGAAACCTTTCTTCTGGCCTGCTTTATGAAGAAGAATTTCATTCCACAGAAGAGAATGAAAAAAAGAATCCATCAGGAAATGATGACATTTGGAACGGCAAATCAGTCACCCTATAGTCATGAACCTACAATGTGAGGCTGAGCAGATCAAAAACAAAACTGAACACATCCAAACTGTGCTGACACTTTTTATTTGACCTAGTGCTGAGAATAGGCTGCTTTTGAATGGGCTACGTGATTTCCCATATAAAAGGATAGAGAATGAACCAAATGAGACTTGTACAGTCCTTAACATGTTTTTCCTTCCAAGGTTTGAGATATTTCAGCCCTTGCAGACATTTAGAAATACCCTGTTTAATACTAAACAACACTATCTCTACCAACATGGCAATACCAAGAAAGAAATGAAAAAGCAGCTCAGAATTCACAGGGAAGATAGAAAAATTAGGCTGAACGGGTCATTTGAGAACCAGACTGTGGGTTACGAACTAATATTTGAAGATTAAAATGCATCCTCTAATGCAGGTAAGTAGATTATCATTATCGACTCTAGATACTTGCTTCTTATTGAGAAACTCCATTCCTTATGGCATGTAGCAACTTTTTCCAGAAACGTATCTTCATGCTTTCACTGGCTTTAGAGAGAGTTCCTGTACATTATGCATACCTTTTATAGGAAAACCCCATAACTAAATGTTCATTGCTACCACTTGTATGGGATGCTGCTAACAATTACAGTTGTCTTTTGCTTGTTTGTCTTAAGTGTCAGATTAACTTGTCACATTCTGATCAAACAACCACATGTGGACCTCTAGCTACTGAAAAGGGGAAAAAAGACCAAGTACTGCTGACTATATTATGATCTGCTAAGGACATCAAAGTGCATAAGTTTCTTAAGATGAATTTTTGATAAAAGCTGACAGAGGTCACTTTCTGTTTAGATTGTGCAATGATGTTACTTTAGAAGGGACCTTACAAATGCTCCTTACTAACAACATATGCTGGGAGAGAGAACACACTTGACTAGTTTTTCTTATGTGATTTCTATCATGTTTCTTTTAAACTTGAGTAAGCCATGTAGTGTATCATACGTTGTTTCTATTTTCCCACTCATTCCCCTCGATATTGTAATTTTTGGCAGTACCGGGCTCCTCCCATTTCCTTCAAAGTCAAAGGTGCTGTTTACTGCACGAGAAGCAGTAAGCACAGCTCCTCAGCATTTGTGCAGCTGAGGTGCTGACTGCTGTGAGATGCCAGGTTAATCACTCAGGCTCCTCCTTGCCTCATGCTCTCCTACCACACAATGGCAATAATTCTCTCTACCTGCTTCAAGTGCCACAGAGATTAAGTAGGATTTATTGGGAATGGCCTTTTGATTCCAAGGACAAAATTAGTTCTGCATCTTACATTGACATTTCAGTTGATTAGGGGGCTTTGTTGTACTGCTGTGAGCTGCTATTAAGTATGTGCTTTAATACAATTCTAATGTGGAGTGTACCGAATTTGATGTCATTTCATCAGTAAGGAGCATGCAACAGCTTCAGCCACTGCCATCCTCTAGCTTCAAAGAGCAATTTGGCTAGCAGCAGTCCACAGGAAAGAAGGGACAATATTCTCGAGCGTGTATGAAACAGCTGCCTTTTTCGATGCTTCCCTGAGGGAATGGAGCACATGATTTCTTGGACATACACATGCTCCACTGATCCAACCAACAGTAGAGGTTGTCATTTCTAAACTTAACTTATGCTTAAAATGTTAATTCTATGTTTTTTCTACCGCATGTAGGAGTAGTTGCATTTTTATATATATAATGGATACATATTTCCCGAGCATAAGACTATTTAAAAATGGCTCTGCCAAATAATAGTGTTGACACAAAAAAGCATAAGAGCAGCAGATACAGGGGGGGAAAAAAACACAGGAGAAAAACTGAAGATGAACAGCACCACAAAAAGTGCATCATAAAGGCTTTGCTTCTGAAATAAGAAGAGACAAAACACAGGTCAAAAAGAAAAATTTTGCAGGCACCTCTTCAAAAGAAATATATAGGGTTTCTTTTTTTTTTTTTAAAACCTTATAAGTAAAATTCAGGTGGACTCTGCTAATCAGTGATATTAATTCAGAACATACAAGAAACAAATGGCTTGTGTCCAAAATAAAACTAAGTGTTAGTGTTACTTCTTGGCAAAACAATCACAGTGCAGTCTAAAAAAAAATCATGCTAATTCATTCTCAGAATGTTAACTCAGACTAAAATAGTTACTTTCGGGTATCATTATGATGAGACAGGAATCTAGTGACTCCACCATATTATAGAACAGTGATAAGTTTTATTGGCAAAGCTTCCATTGTGTTTACTGTAAAATTGTCAGTTTGTTCTTTTCTGGAGGTAGCAAGACAGTTTGTGTATGATTCAAGGACAGACAACCTTTGCCTGATAATTTATTGTATTTAGTTTCAGTGAGTTTTTCTCTAAGGAACAGACAGTGTCATACACTATCAGGCTTTTCTCTTCCCCCGCAAGACAATCGAAATAGTTTTCACTGTGGAAATAAAACTGATAAAGTCAAAACACCCTTTTAAATTACATTATCCTCTTCCAGGTACAATACAGGGGAAGAAAGGTGATAAATACCCCATAATTCATGACTGCATTGTTCAAGCTCAAATTGCTTAAATTATTCTGCAGAAACCTATACTAGTACACACCATATGGTCCTTTAAGCCACAGTGTAACTGAAAAAAGCAGTTACAAGCAAAAAGAGCTTCAAGGTGAGTGTTGTGTGAAGTAATTAATTATATTATATATAATTTCACTTTCTTTGCATGACTGGCTCCATAAAGTTTGGCTAATGCAGTTATAGCTTTATTTCTCAAGTTAGTACTTAATTTCCTAGTAGTCCACCCACCACTCTGCTACTAATACTTAGTTCAGCTGATAAATAGGATGACAAGCTCCTTGGAGCAGGACTCACCTTATTATTTAAGTAAAACCTAAGAAAACACAATAATATTTATTAATCATAGTCTGTTCAGAAGAGCCTGTCAGAACTGTGGTCTTGTGTCGAGTTTTATTTTCAAAGCTTCAATATTTCAAAGGTTCAATATGTATTAAGGAATACAACTGTAGCTGTTTTATAGTGGATGAAATGAGGTTCTGTTACTCACCATGCTACAAAAAACAGACAGCATGCAAATTCCTGCAAGAACTAGTCCAAGGTTTGGGAATGGAACGGAGCAATGATGAACAGTTGTGCAGAATTGTAACTGCAACTTAAAGGGACTTTTAGTGTTTATTGATAATCAGGATTGCCACCCAAATTACATATTACCACTAAGCATTTTAATATGCCTATATTCTACTTGACAGTTATTTCAATGTTCCTACAAATTATTATGTGAATTCAGATATTTTTAATTCTAAACAGTGAGATAACTGTTGCAATATGAAGATGTTAGAGCCATAACATTACTAGATGGCTCTCAAGCACCTCTCCTTTCCCCATCTCAAAATGTATTAAAAATAGTGGTAAGTTTTGAAATGTCATCATTATTTTTTTAAGTAGCTTTCAGCAGTAGAGCAACATCCAGTCAAATCTACGAGTCAGCATTGGTTTATATAAGGACGACAGCTATATATGGGATATGTCTGAAAATAGCCCAACACTTTTAAAAAAACCCACCAGCAGAGAGGCACCCACACACACAAGATGGGGAATCAAGGAAATCCTGGCATTCATCAAGTTAGAGAATCCACAGTAATGTAAGGACAGTGTAAAACACCAGCAAATGATGCAAATCACAGAAACACAGAATCAATTAGGCTGGAAAACACCGCTGAGATCGCTGAGTTGGATTATGCATTACCCACTAAGCATCTATGCAGGCAATGTATACAGAGGGTCTCCACTACAGGAGGAAATACGTTTTCCTGCACTCCACTCAAACTCCGCCAGACTCTGCAAAAAAAGGAGAACAGCCTCCCCCTCTGCTCAAGTCTAACTGGGTCTCCCTGTGCCTGGATCACTCTGGACAAAAGGTAATGGAGTAAATTGCCTTCAGTGCATTCAATATGCAAAGGGAAGCCTCCTCTATACAGATATTTCTAAAAGTTTTGTAGTAACCTCAAGCTATTTTAAAGCCAGAACCACTAAAAAGCACCTGTAAAAGCAGAATTACTAATTTATTTGCTTCAAACCTTCTGATGCTGAGCACTCTAAAACTGTGCCATAAAACTGAGCTTACCTTACTATCATACCTCCATAGCTTCTGATGTCAATACTAGAAGGCAGTGGAGAACACTTGCCCTCCCTAGCAGGAGTTTTGCAAAGGTCCACTACTTATATCCAACACAGCTTTTCTCCTCCAGCAGAATAATGTTGCAGTCTTGCCCTCATCCAGACCCATTATACTTGAACATTATTAATGATTACTTGGGCTACAAGCAAGTTTTATGAGCATTTTCAATGACTAATAGTTAAAGTGACATAAGAATCACAGAATGTGCTCAGTTGTAAGGGACTCACAAGGATCATGAAGTCCAACTCCAGGCCCTGCACAGGACCATCCCCAAGTTCACACTGTGTACCTGAGGGTGTTGTCCAAACACTTCCTGAGCTCAGTCAGGGTTGGTGCTGTGACCACTGCCCTGGGGAGCCTCTTCCTGCGCCCAACCACTCTCTGGGGAAAGAAGCTTTTTCTAATACTCCCCACGCATGAGCAATTTGATCCTTAAGTTGTCAGGTACAATGTTACTCTGAAATGAGGTATCACAACTTGTTTATTTAGATGACAGCTGAGCAAACAGAAGATTAATATGATGTGCCAGTATTTAAAGTGACAAGACAAAGAGGATGCAAAAAATTTTACTTTTCCAAAAATAAAAGTATGAAAAGAACTTACATTAATATTTGCGTGTACAATTTACAAGAGTACATGATTTGACTATGGATTTTATTTAATAGAGTGAGAAGAGATGCAAATGTCAATGCCAACTGGAGATCCTCTGCAACTGAAAGTCAAGCATTTAATTTTCAAATTACTGGCATTTGTTTTTGAAAAAAATTAAGCAAGTTTTAAAATCTAGAAGCTTTTATTTTTTAGCATAGTCATCATGTTTAAATTTTCACTTCCCTTTTCCAGTTCTCTTCTCATCAATTCTATTTTCTTCTATTTTTCTACTTTACAGAGCAGACTACTTTGAGGCTACTTATGCACCTGGACTGCAAGGCACTGCTCAGAGCTCCTGCCATGAGGAGGTTCAAACAAAGAGTCATTTTAATCTGGGCATGTGAAATAGGCCAGTGTTATTTCAAGTGACAAATTTAGGCCTTGATTCTGCAAAAGAATTAAGCATATGCCTAACTTGACACACATGAATAGTCCCTTTGCTTGAATTTATTGTAAGGCTAAAAAGAGTTTTCAATGGCTTTGGATTTTAAATTCCATTTCCAAGTTTGTCTTACATACTTTTTAAAAGACTTCATGATTTTGAAAACAGAATTTAGCCCTGGTTGTCATTTCAGTGCTTATATTTTATGCTAACTGAAAATATATTGTACAGTACCTGCAATTCATTTTTCATGTCTACCAATGTAAAGGAATGAATCCTTAATATGGCAGCTCTTTGGAAAGAGACTGCCTGCTGCAATAAATAACACTTAAGATCAATGACAGTTGTACATTGTTTAAAATGAGTGCCTTTTTTTTTTTTTGCCGTCTCTGTTCATAATTTTCAGGCTTTGTATATTCAGTCAGGAAAATCTTGGGAGTAGTCTGACAGACCAGGCTGTGGTGTACTTTGGTTTATGATTAGTGAGACAATTAAACACACTGTACAAGTCCCAAAATTTAATATTTAAGAAGTGAGTCAAATTAGGTAGGGAAAAGTAGAAATGTGCATGTGTGTGTATATATATATATATGTTGTTAAGCTCTTATAAACATTACATTGCCAAAGACCTAGGATGTCTCAGGCACCTCTGGGCCCAGTAAATCAAAAAAGACTTAGCAATTATATGTACTTGAATGCAATTTTAATTCTCTGGGGCACTTTTACTGTGGATTATATGTTTACAGATTAAATACCTAAAATTTAGGTAATTAATGCAAAAGAGTGCAAAAATTTAGAAACATATAATGCCTTCTGCCAAAGGTCCATTTACTCAGTGTGCTACTGGTTTTGGAAATCAAAGATTTAGAGGTATCAAGAGCAAACATCATGTAAGTCATCTTCTGCACCTGGAGACTTAAAAAAATTTCACTGATAAACAAAGGATGAAGGGTAAGATTCTGCAACATTTGTGTGAGTGTTCTTAATCCCAATGAGTTTTTTGATGCCCCCAGAAATTCTGGAAATTCAATTTCCTGAAATTAATGGCATTAAATTACCCTAAAACGTGATAAACCTTCAGCAACTTGATAAACCTGAAATACTGACTTCCATACTTCCATACTGCACATGCATTTTGGCACTCCTCATTATAGAGGAAAGTATTTTTAAAAACCTTATACCATGAAGAGATTATACTATTTTGTTACACACAAGATGAGTAATGATACCTCATTCTCAGAAAAAACCAAACAAAGAACTGAGTTTAAAATTTTTATCACAAACAAAAATGCTGCCATAGTGAATCAATTCAATGGAAATTCTTTTCAACTTCCTGTTGTGTTTTTGCTGCATTATGAAGGTCAAGGCATCTTCAATGCTGCAGCAAACCATACTGTAAAAACAACAGGATGAAGGCTAAAACGTACCAAGCATTTGCCATGCCAACATGCCCCTAATGAAAATCCCTTCCACTTCATGAACTGGACAAGCTGCATGCTTCATTAAGTCACAGACAGCACCCTCATTAAAGATCAATGGCATCTTCCAAATGCATTTTGTTTTGCTTTAGTCCTAACATATGGTTGTAATAATGCATCTAACAGCAAGCTTGAGCACTGATTTTTAATGAAAAATAATGTTCAGACTGGCCCATGTAATTTGCTTTTATGTTTCTGACCTTGTTCTCAAATGAATCCCCATACTTCCAAAACATTCTCATTCCAGGTTCTCAGTTCTCTTGCCAAGAAAGGCAGATGTCATGTTTGTAACTTACAACATCTCTATTTAAATCATAGTCCTTCATATAATGCTGGTGTATGTTTTGCCTTCCCAGGTACACACCAACTCTCAAAGAAGAAAAAAAGAGATCCTAAGCATTACCTGTCAACTAAAGACAGTGATAGCAAGGCAGATATTTCTCACAGAAGCACGTTGTGCTTCTGTCTAGCATGAGAAACATTGTCATTTCAGAGACATACTACATCAGCCTCTTTTACCATCTGTGTAGGAGCTCCATGAGCCCAGAAATTATCACTGTGAAGAGTGATCAAAGGTTTGGCAACTATAATGACATATTTCATTTTTGAATGGAAAGAAAGAAGTCTCACCACATTTGTTACTTGGGCACTGCAAAGAACAAATTCATACATTGGGGTTTTCTTCCACGTATAATGGCTCACACCTTCACTTCTGTTTCCATCACCTTTGCTAATTATATATACTGGCAGCGTCAATCCTTTCTCCACTCATTTTCTTTTCTGGTATCGCACCCACTTGAAGATAAATGCTGACATGCATAAGTCAAAGTAAGAGCGATACATCTTAGAGACATCGAGTACATTGTTTTCAATTGTATCTGGTGTCTGCGCACAAAATTGCTGTTCGTGGGTGAGTTGAAACAGTCACTTAAGTTTCTTCAGGGCTGTATCCAAATGCTAGGCTTACAATCATATTTCTCCTAGGGTAGAATCACACACGTTTTCAGTTCAACCACTGGACTAAACCACCTTTTCAGTTACCTGGCTTTTAGTCAATCTTAGGTACTATTTAACCTTCTATTGAATAATGATTAGAATTTAAACAGTTGCCTCCCTTTGTGAAGGTGCTGGTTTCTAGAAGAAAAAATTAACAAGGGCATTTTTTTATTCCACATTAGCTTAGTTCAGCATTACTCTGTCCTGAAATACTCACTGAGTCCATAAACACTTGTACCTTTGGCTTTAACTAAAGTTCTCCAGTCCATATCTACATCACAGTGGGCTTACATTCCTTTAGGCTTTGCTCAATAAACTTAACTCCTAGATTTTTAATTTCTCAGTCTCCAATCCTGATTCAGAAGTGTATTTGCTCCTTCAGTAGGACTAGGATCCAACACTTCGGGTAGCCCTACAGTAAAGATATTTCAATACTAAACATAATTCTGTATTTAACTGGAGTTCACTGGCCACACTTCTGCAGCAAAATAAAATCATACAATGTGTTTTAATATCCGTATTCATCTTATGTGACCTTCACATGATTATTTTCAGAGTTTACTTCCCATAACCCTGATGCAAGTTTAACGAAATGGCAGCAAACCAAAACACCACCGAAAGTAAGAGCTGTATTTTCTGTCATTTGTGACACTTCAAAAACCCTGCAATAAACTGAGTTTTCAATCTTCTATTCCTAGAATCTAACCTGACTTCTAGTATTAACCAGTCAACACAACGAGCAGCAAGTAGTCCTGAAGGTCTTCCTTTATTACATAGTTAACAGTATCATTAAGTTCTTACTTTCCAAATCCCTTACATGAACTGGAAACTTGAAACAGAGCCATGCATCCTACTTTTCTTACCACAGTGAAAACAGAAGTCAATTATTGTTCCACCTCATAGCAGTGCTTATTCAAAATTTGGGGCACTGGCACAGCACAAAAAGAAATAGAATGCTTATACCCCAATTTCTCCAATCTTCCTCCCAACTGCAGCCTAATCCTAGTTTTTAATCATAGCTGAAAGCATCTTAATTTTACAAAAGCACACGCTGAAACTACTTTTCAATCAGCAGTGTTTCATCTAGTATCAAAATTAATTTTAGCACGGGAAGCCAAAAGAAAATTAATAACCAGAGGTCCTCAGCAGGAGTTCTCACATCAGCCCTAACCTTTGTTTTAATTACAGTCTAATGATATATGTGAACATGAGAACCAAAGCATCCTTCAGATGCTAACCCTTTAATCCTAGTAGGTTTGCAAGGCTCTTCAATGGACCTGTCTAGTATTTGAATTCCCAAATTTAGTTTCTAATCCTATGTTTAAACATAGTATAATGACCCACCAACACAAATACTAAAAAAACCTCAGCAGTCCTTTGCAGATGAGCATAATCTTTCCTATTCATCTTTTTAATATATCAATGATGTGTGCAAAGAGTAAAAAGCTAAGAAGTGACTCCATCCTTATTCTTTCAAAAAGATTTCTAAGAGTGCTTTAATAACACAAGGACACTAAGAAGAATATTATAAGATAATTATACAATGAGGATTAAACCTGCTCCAAATTTCCAGTGTTTTAATTAGCTAAACGGCTTTTCCTTTGTTCCTGATTTTATTCTACAAGGTACAGGCCTGTATTTAACAGTTTATTACATGTCGTTAACATTCAAAACTGGAACTGAAGTTGCTATCAAAGTCAAATGAATTAACACTAATTCAAGGAAGAGAAATTTTCAATTAAATTCCAATGTTTTATTTTTACAGTTTGATTTTGAGCTTACATGTCTCAATAGAACAGAACAGACAGGATATATTTAATCACTTTATGCTTTTATGATGAATTAATATTTGAATAGAAAAATCCTTCTGTAGCATGTTTAATTCCAAAGTCAGACTGCTTGGATTGTCTGGAGTTCACATACAGGAAGTGGCTCAGATATTTTGCTCAATTTTAACTTTTGTTCAAAAACTTAGTTTCTTCTACCTAACCGTATCTTAGAAAGCTACCGCTTTTCATGTACATATGCCTTTTAGCAGTGTTGTCATTTATTTGCAAAGCAGCTCGTAACTGGGGGTTTGGAAAGCACTAGACATATTTAAGTTATCACATTCTCTAAATTTTTTTCTTGACAAGGGCTCTTCTGTGGTTTTAATAACTTATTTTTCTACTTTCCCCCAATTTGTATTCACTTCTCTAATCCTTCAGCTGTCTGGAAGGTTTTCTAAGTTGTTGCAGCCACTGAGTATTGTGACATTCCTTTACATTTTCCTACAGATTATGCTCAGCTTCATTCACTTTGTTGCTCTTACAATTTTGTTAGCCTTATTTAAAGATGCACTTGTTTTAGACCTAAGAGTGGTCTACCTGCTGAGTTAAATGTTATTATTGCTTGTAAGGAGAAAATGAATTTTGAAAGAAATGGAAAAGGTATTTTGAAATAAATGGAAAACATGTGTTAGTGGAGAAGCTTTTATATCAGCAATTAAATAACACCTGAATTGAAGTTACAGATTTGCAACTAAACTAAAAGGTTTCTTTAAAATGACACTTATGAGAACATCAATGCAGCACAATTACTTAACTTGCTGTAAAGGAATGTAATTCCTGTAGGAATGAACAGTACTGCAGCAATGAAAAGTCCACATACTTCATCATTTTAGTAGAGCTCCAAAGACACATTTTCCCCTCACTCTTTCATATTAGTTCAACAAAGAAATACGTTGTAAATGTAAATGTTTTTCTTTTATTAACTGTTGAGTGAGATCTTAGTGAAGCTAGCCATGAAGCCAATTCTTCAGTTTAACAAGAGGAAACACAACTGACGAAAAAGCAAAGATGACTATTGCTGAAACATCCTCATTCTGAGACAGAAGTTTCTAAGAAGAGGGTCTTCAATCAGTTGACAAAGAAACAGAAGGACTAGCACATGCAACTGCCCTGGCAGCACCTGGGAATCAGTGAGATTACCAGTACGCATGAGATATCCAGCACCGGCTGCGTGCAGCTGGTACCGACGTACCTAAATCCAAGGCAATTTTTCAGTCATAATTACTGAAATTTATGTACTTCAACTTAAGCACACAATCACTATTGCTATACTAGACTCACAATTTGTGAGCTGCTCTGTACCCACCTAGGATTAAAGATATGCCCTAATTGCAAAATATACTAATACCAGTGGTAAAAAGTACTTCTGCATTATTGACATATTGCATAAATAGCATATGTGTAATTTCACTGCAATCAATGGAGATCACAGATTTCCATATTATATACTAAATGCTGAGGTTGATTACCATTATATTTAATTTCTAGTAATCAGCATGAGCCAAGTGGGGCTTTAATATAAGATGGAGATTTACAGACAATTTTCTTTTATTTTCTTTCCCCTCCCCCCCCTCTTTTTCTTTGCTCCCCTAAGGGTGTTCATTTTCTTTTTTCCCCCCTCCCTCTTTTTCTATTTTTTTCCCCCCCTAAGGGTGTTCATACACTACACACACAATTAGTGCTTAAAAAAAAAAAAAAAGATAGTATGTCTTTTAAAACCATTTGAATGTCGTTATTTGAAAGTATTTCAATACTAAGCTTTGTCTTTCCTTTTGGAGATGTCCCTTGAGCAAAGATAAAATAATTTAGCAACCTTCATTTATTTCTAAAGGTTTCTAAAAGTAGTTCTTATCTTTCTTAGAGTTCAGAAAACAAACTTCACATATTTTTCATATTGGAGAAAATCACAGAATAAAATCATATCCGCACATGGTAAGTACGCATGTTACCTCAGTACAGATTTCTTGATTTTATATACTAACAGGGCTAACACTGCATGTGAATTGTACCTCATAGACATGACTAAAAATGAAAATAGGGTGAAGTAAAAATATCTTTCTACCATATTAGCAAAAGACTGCTGATCTTTCAAATGGTGCAGCTGAAAGAAAGAAAATTTCAACAGGCATGACAGTGCCAAATTCTCAAAATACTATAAAACAACTGACAACTCTCAATCAACTGAGGTGACACTGACTTTCATATTTAATAATCTCTTTGATCAGGAGCAGGGGGGTTTCTGTTTTCTTGGTTTTGCTTGGGTAGAATGGGAGATTGCCCTAGCTGTGTAGGCAGGAGAATTAAAGAAGTGTTCTATACAACCTTCCATGGTGCCTATTATTTCTCCAGGAAAATGAAGAGGCTGGGTTTACCCTTTGCACCCTATTTTCAAAATGAAGTGTTAAGCATAATGCCATACAAGTGAAAAATATCAGTATGCGTCTCTTAATACATCTAGATTTTCCTTCTCATTGAACTGATTCCCATTTATAGCAATAGAGTTATAGACAAGAAAATTCAGGTACTGGATGGAAGTTTTTTGGGGGGTTTTTTTGGCTTTTTTGTTTGGGTTTNTTAAAATCTTCTCCCA
This sequence comes from Grallaria varia, assembly GCA_013396735.1. Taxonomy (NCBI): domain Eukaryota; kingdom Metazoa; phylum Chordata; class Aves; order Passeriformes; family Formicariidae; genus Grallaria; species Grallaria varia. The sequence continues at coordinate 42,415 of VWZG01011086.1, forward strand.
TATAAAAAAAAAAAAAAATCATTTCTGAGGTCACAGCTATCAAACATTAATGATGAAATGTCAACAGTTTAAGAAGCTAGAGGGCATATGTGGGGTAGAAGCACAGAGCTGGAAGGCCAATCAAAAATAACAAGATTGCAGGATGGATTTCAAGTCAAGCAAGCTTACATGGCATATGAGATCATATAGCTCATTTCAGGCCTATGAAGCAACACAAAAACCAAATCAATGGGTCATCTGTGGAGAAAACAAACTGAAGTCATAGGCATCATGTCTACTCTTGACAATGTAAAATGCATTTAATGTACGAGAAGAAGAAAAGCTTGATCACTTTAGACAGAGGGGATAAGGATGGACTGAAGACTGTGGAAGGAATTCAAAAGAAAAATGTGATTTCTCACCATGAAAACCTGACAACCTAATTCGAGGACCATGAAAAATTGTATACATTAGTATCTTTCCACTGACGCCAAAATGACCATTTACATTCTTCTCTCACTGACTTGCAGAAAATATGTTAGACTAAAGGCACATGCGATAAGGGTTACCTAATTATCTCTTTGTAATTGAACTATCATGAAATTCTGAATTTAGATCCAGAGCTCTGGATTAATTCCAACTTGCAAATTATTACTTCTTGAAACACTCATCTAATCTAATATTAGCAATTGATTAAATAAAAAGAAAAATAAAAGAGAATGTTAGTAGAAAATACTATTCCAAGTTATGTCAAAAATTGTTTTAGTGTAGCTGAACATTTCAAGTATTCAAATGAGAAAAAAACAATTAGGCAGCTTTTCTTTGGGATTTCTTATTTTTAATCAGGACTCCAAAGCTAACTTCATACAAAATAGTTCATGTCATTCTGATTTAGATATAAATGTGTAAAAGTAAAAGACAGTCGGCAGAGAATGGGGAACTCACAAATCCACATGTCCTTCAAGGGGGGAACTTGGAAGGCAAAGGCAGAAATAGCAGATAAGACATGACAAAAATCAGAAACTTTTTTTAAAAAAAAAATGCTTCATTAAACAACAGGATACTGAAACTCATCTCTTCTCACATGCCAAACCACTACAGTTCACGGCTTTCAGTCTGTCGTGTGAGTTTTGAAGGGGATTTCCAAGACCTAATAGTCTGCAGAAGATATTTCAGAAGATAAACACCTTTGCACAGCAAATAAAGAGCAAGGTATTACAAAATATATCCCCAATCCTTATTTTTCTGCATCACTCTGGGGGCGGAAGGAGGTAGAGGAGTCAGGGATGAAGGACTGGATCTGAACCTGGGATAGACGCAGGAGGTATTGTGCTAATTTTTGGGTTTGCTTATTACTAACCAGGCCTATTTCAACTGACAATAAATCAAATCAATTTTTGCAAAGGTGACTATGTTTTCTCATTACAGTAAGTAGTGAGTGGACTCCTTTTCCTTATCTCAACCTACAAGCTCTTACATCCAATCTCCTCCTGCTGTTTCATCAAGGAAGAAGAATGAGAGGGTGGCTGGGTGGGCACCTGGTCAATCCACCAGTTACAGGGGCTCTGATAACAACAATAAGAAAAGCACAGTCAGCAACAAAACACCCAGGATGTACCTCAATGTGTTACCCTAAAGTTAAACATCACAGGAAAGGGATGATGAGAGAAAAGGTGCTTACATTTTTAATGCCTTCCCCCATCCAAGATACCTGGGATCTAAAGTGACTGTAAATGTCAGAAGGCATCATATCAGAACATGTGGTTGCTGCTGAAGGATTGGATGATGTTAATTTCTGCTTAACGTTAATAGCTCCATGGGCAAAGAAACGTCAAGTCCGGTTTGCAGGTCCACATACTGCCGACATGAGAGCAATATGCCTTGTTTTGAGAGTTTCTTTGTGAAATTTCCATTTCTTTATTGCTTATAAAGACATTGATTTCTTTATGGTGCTTCAGTGTCTACTGCCACAGAGTACGACAGGACCCATACATATTCTTAAGTTAGGTCATTATTTAGAGGTCTAAAGTTATACTCACAAATGCAGAACAGCTGTAGTCTTTTAAGGTTGTCTTACTAAAAAGTAATAATATCAAAACAGATTTATGATCATATGAGATAGTTCATTAGGAAGGCTAGATTTTTTTACAGTCCCTTTTACAATTATCAATGTTAAAATTAATGCATAACATGCATTGGACTTTGAGATACCAAGCACAAATGCAAATGAACTCTTTGATCTTTGCATTGTATTGCCATAAAAGCTGTTGCTCCTTGTGTTACTGCTAGAAATTAAAAACAAAATCATCTTCCTGAAAGAGACAGAGCTAGCACTCAGCCAGTGAAATCTGAAACTTACACTCATGCAGAGAGAACAGCATTTTGGAGTTCAGATGCACTGGATATGCCCGAAATGAGAATTCTCTCTGGATTTTCTGTTCCTCACTACACTCTAAATAAGACTAACCAAATATTTACAGATTTCTTTCTGAATATAATGAAGAACACGAGTACGGGAAGGAAGTGGTTTTGCTCAGGTAGCCCATAAGAGAATTTCAGACACTTTTGCTTTTAGAATGGGTACTGCATTCATCACCTCACAAGTTAAGCATCCAGTTCATACTCTCAATGGAACAAGACAGAAAAATTGAGGATTTTGGCTCACATTCTCTTCAGTGGAAATGATGCATATCAAGAAGAAACACAAGGCTTTCTCCTCAAGGATAGAAAAAGAGTAATTTCACTGCTAAAAATAATTCAGTCGCAACAGAACCCAGTGTCAATTCCACTTGGCCCTATTTCTGTCTGAATAGTTCGCCGATTTTGAAGACAAATGCAAATGAAAAGCAGTAATTAAGATTTATAGTAGTGTTCTTTGTTGCCAGATCCAGTTGGATACTTGTCTTTCATTTTACTTATCTTGATTTTATTTAATTCTCTAGGAATATTAACAAAGGCAACTACAAATGCACAAACAATAAAGAGCTACAAGAAAGGTCTACAAGTATACAGTAAAAACTCTACAGCTGGAATTAGTAGTCTGAGCAATTAGGGTCTGAAATTACTAAAGAATAAGTGAGACCAGAATTTACCCAGTTTTAAAAATTAATTTATGAATGTAAACTTCATTAGTAGTTCCACACAACACTAGATTTCCTCCCCTTATGTTATTTATTCTTTCTTACTTTCTTCTCTAAAAATTTGTTTCACAGTTGGGTATAACCAACAGAAAATTCAACTTTTAGTACTGATACTGAATATTGACGTAACATTCTCATTCTTACCCTGCCTGCTTGTATAATCACAGCACTTTTCATGGTGAGTTACAGGGTCTAAAAATAGAACTCAATTTTTATTTTGAAAACTCTCATCCAAATTCCAGCAAGAATATGAATCACTAACAGAAAAAACAGCTAGCAGCAAGTAGGCTGTAATGGTTCTGAATATCTAAAGTGTGGCAGAGGTTGGGTGAAATTTGGGCAAAGCTTTCGTCTAATTGTGAGATGTTGAAACTTCCACAGAAAGCACCGATGTAGAAAGGGCAGTAGTCAAGCTCTTCGATACTGGTCAGAAGGAATATAATTCTTTCATGTTGCATGGGGAAAGTCAGGGGAATGACATCTAGAGAAGAAATGCTTCCACATGGTTATTCAGATTTGTTATTTCCAATAAGTAGGCTTGTGATCAAATGTTTTTTTGAGTCCAACAACAAAACCACAGACTCAGTAGGAGATCAGAGACAGCAAGATCATGAATGCCTTGTCCAGATTATATAGGAACAGCGGGCCAAAATTCCCACTGAATCTGGCTCCATGCACATAACTGGATGACAGTAGTGAGAATACAGCAGATACAGACTGTTCCAAACAATAAACAAATGCAGTTTGCCTAGCTCTTGTTAACATCACGAACCCCGGTCAAGAGACCTCCAGAAATTTAGCACACAATTGTCAACGACAGTCTGCTGAGTTAGACATTTTCCTGTTTTCTATGGTATAGCACCACTATAAAAATCATCTTGGCACGTTCTTACTGCTTTAAACACTACAAGTGAAGGGAAAAAAAAGAAAAAAAAGAAAAAAAAATAAATACAATGTATTGGTTCCCAGCCAAATCCTATTACTTGGAAACACAAATTTACATTCTGAGCAAATTTTTTTTCTTTCTTATCTCCATTTTCTCATTTTGCAGCACTAAAAGTAGCTTCAGGGTGATTTAATTCCATTGAGAACTTTCAATGCTTACATCTAGCTTTGTAAACTTAATAAAAAAAAATTAAACAGAAATACTGCAAACACCATAGCTAGTGCTTCAACATCTAGAAAGATCAAAAGAGAGAACACATGCATAGATACACCATCCAATATAGTTTTTGATGCTGTTACCAAACAAAAAAATATATTGTCATTCACAGTATTTAAGTATTTTATCTTATATTAAAATTTGACACAAGACAACATATCTGCACAGATGAGAATCAGGTCACACAACAGAGCAATTGGAATGCAATTAATACATTTTATATATATCTATATATACGCTCACACTTTTTTTTTTTTTTTAGATTAAGAGATTGCGAATAACCCAAGAACATTCCTCAGTCTAGGGGGATTCCATCAAATACTTTTCCAGATTTGAAATGAGAGCTTATCCTCAGTTATCAGTGCCCCAAACAAGGTTACGCCAAGGAATGTTTCCAATGAATGTAAATTTCTTTGGGTAAGGATCATGAATAGTTAAGAAAGTTTGGAACTATTTAGCTGGAAAAGTGGCTAGGAATAACTTGGAGTAGTGATGCTATGCCTGACTATTGATCGCAGTTAAGGAAAAAAAAAAACAAAACAAAACGAAAAAACAGACTTCCTCAGTGGTTACTCTGAAATGACGGAAATAAAAAGATAAAAAGTGACTGAATGCACTTTTTAAGAGAAAGTTGCATAAATTTTACACATCAATTCTGTAAAAATATTCAACTGCAGAATGGTTTTACCTTTGAAACAAATTTAGACTATGCATTAGCTTCTCTACAAGTCTATTTTTTAAAAATAGACACTAGTTTTAAAACAGCAATTCTGTAAGATGCTCCCTTTCAACAAGTTTTATTGGGTCAGCCCACCTATCAGCCTACCATTCTTCTCTTTTTCTCCTTTGCCTTCCAGACTTAGCCAAGCTATTCACACCTTCCTTTAGAAAAGCAGGCACAAAATTTGAGGGAAAAAAATGCAAGAGTAAAAAAGATAATTTAGCTTGTTGGGTCTGAAGTCAAGAGGACGGCAAGTGTTTTAGCCTTAAAGGTAATATATTTAATATTTCCTCTCCCTAATCAAAGTAAAAATATAATAATATTCCAAGAATTCAATAAGTAACTAGTTTTTATACAGGCAGCATTAGAAGGGAGCTTGCTATTCAGGCTTGGTTCTAAAAAAAGCTGTATTCAGAGTAAGGTTTTTTTTCCCTTGAGCTGAGAGTAGGTGTGTTCAATTTCTCCAACATATTAATGAAATCTTGTTCAGGAAAAAAATACTATTTTTCAAGACTTGATTAGAATAAAGATTACATATTGAACTTGTAGATGTCAGTTCAGTTTAAAACCTGACTAAAATGTTTCCACAGCAGATTAAGTAAACCTTTATTTGGTGCCTATACTGATTTTTTTTTTCCCCAGAATTTTGTAATATATAACTGTTGGATTTTGTCTTCTCAGTTTTGAGAACATACTAAATCAATTTTCCTACAACTGAGGGTCCAACCATCAGCTAAGAAAATCGGTCAACAAAAGTATTCAGCAGCGTGCAAGCAAAATATTTTTGAATAAAACAAAAATGAAGCTTGACAATATACAGACAAGCACTATACATGGTTCCTTAGGCCTTCTCCAGGATTTTCAGAGAAAAGAATGTCTGAAAGGATGTTGGAAATGCTAAGGAAACTTTATGTTCAAACAATTTCACTAACTTCTAATAATTTCAATTTATTGCAACAAGTCGCTGTCTTGGAATGCAGTGCAACTGCACAGAGGACAATGCTAATGCTCATCAGAAAAATGTTATCCCTCTAAAGCAGAGCAAAGACATAAAACCTAGCAAAGATACATGACATAAAAAAAGCCTCTAAACTCAGATGTCACGAAAGGTGCACCCATAAAAGAATGAGCAATTTAATACCCATCAATTTCATGTTTTCATCAGAGACCTTAAACTTCTCCCTGATTTAGCGATCTAAAGGTTGTACACAATGTAACTGGAACAAAATAACATTTGCCTTTAATGCCAAATCTTGTAGGATTTTGAAGTTTAAGATGGGGTTCATTTTGCAAATGTGAATGTCAAAGCAAAGCTGAGTGGATTTGAAAGAATCAATTCAATAAATGGATACAACTTCAACATTAACCTTAAGGATGAAATTTAGACAATGTTTGTAACAGTGAGTACAATTTTATTAACTGGTATAATTTATGTGTTTGTTCTTTTTCTCACTTCATAACAAAGCAGTAATAAGGGCTAAAGCAGTATGTCCATACAAGTATTTGAAGGCAGAAAAGTTATCTTGCAATGGAGCTTATGTATCTCAAACTTTTTCTTTGAAGTCATAGCTGTATTTTTTCCTCATTAAATATGATAGCAAAGCAAAGCTTCAACCATAACAAAAACAGTCATAACTAGAAGTGCCCACACTATAGGAATGAACAGCTGTTTGGAGATATAGCTACGAGATACTTCTACTTCTCTCTAGTAGACTTGAGCCTACTTTAAAAGTCTTACCTACACCTTACCAGATAAACAAATAGCCTTTTTGACTCCCAAGTATTTTAGAGATAGGAAAAAACAGTATCAGTGAAAACAACCTGAAGTCATTTACCTGTAAATCACAGGGTTCTTCTTTACCAGGAAGTAAATGAACAATAAAGAAAAGGAAAATGAAGAAAAGAGAAGGAAGAAAAGGAAAGGGGGAAAAAAAAATATGGATTTTTCTCCCTTTTTTTTTTTTTAATCTATGGTTGCTTAAGTGTAAAAAAAAAAATCACCAGTTTTGCAAGAGACCTTTCACCTCACACGATATTACTGGGAACTCTCATAAGCATGGACTCCAAGAGCAGGGTCTGAGCTAGGATGTGAAGGTCTAACTATGAAAGCCACAGGAATATGAAAGCTATGGAAAACAAATTATCAGCCCATACAGAGGATTTTCTGGGTGACACTTTAATGTTGGAAAAACCAAAAGCAGAGCAGCATGACACTCTTTCTGCAGCTGAGCTTTCCACCCCTGCAATGCCTCTGTTCAAAGCTGCCCTGAGCACAGGCCAAAGTGATTTAAATGCCAAACTGCTGAGCTTTCAACCCCATTTGCTGTGCCCCAGGGGACCAGGGCTCCTAGATGAGCTGCACCTGGGGAAAACATTCTCTTCCATCAGCACACTCTGACTAAATAATAAGGAAAAGGGATCTACTTTGTGCACACCCAGAGTGAGGTGGCTGTTCCTCAGAGACGCATCTTGACAGCACCTTGAGAAGTCCTGACATTTCATTCTGGAGTTTCTACAGTATCTCTGCTGTCTAAAAACACCCCCTTCCCATAAATTTATAAGAAGAAAAGACAAGACAGATCTAGAAAAGTTATTAAGAAAAATGATGAGAATGTAGAATATTTCCTCCATTCACCTTTTTTCTAAGTGTTACTCCTCCCCTTATCCTCTTTCCTCCTACATTTTCTGAGACAATTTTCCCTGAATCTTCTTAGATGACCTTCCTATTCCAAGACTCAAAGACAATTGATTGAGAGGAAATAATGGGATGAAGATTGGTGTTTCAACTTCCTTGGGAATTTCATATTCTGATTTCCAGAAATAAAATACCCTGAGGATGAGCTCCTAAATACATACTTCGCTGCAAAAATAAAAGGACTGACATTCAAGTATAGAGTGACTTTAACCACGTGCTGTAGAACGTTCAACTCTCTTCAGTGTCAGTCTACTTACTTGTTTTTTCTTTCAAAATCTCAGTCTAGCTATGTGCTTATCATGATTCCTCACAAATACCCACAGGATAAACACCACAATCATACTTGTTTATTGACCAAACATCAGCAGGGCCACTAGGTTTCCAGATTCCCATTCACCCATGGAGCCAGTATAGGAGGAGACGGAAAAGTTGTCACCAGGTCCCACATTTCTTTCATGGATACAGGCAGTTACAAGAAGCTAGGAGCTGATTTTTATCTTGAAATTAGGAACAAACACATCTAAAGACTAGAAAGAACTCTTGGGTTCAAAATTACAGGCACAGTCAGAGAAAGAAAGGATACACTTCAAAGCTAATTGAAGTAATTAGTGGTACTTCGAAGACAATAAGCTGTATTTAGCAAGATTTAAAAAATGATTAATGAATTGGTCAACACACTGACTTCCCAGGTTGTTTAGTGTTTGTTTATAAAACAGGATGTGATCATTTGGCATGGAAGATTAAATTTTCCAGGATAGCGCACTTTAATTGAAAATTTCTTTTTCTATTTAACATCATCTACTGCATCTATTGTTTATTGCATGCTTTCAGTCATAAATTCCTAATTGTAGCAATTCTAGTATGGGTGATACGAATTTTAGATAGAATGAGATAAATTAACATAGCTTCACTGCTGAGTGCACCCGTGCTAAGTATCATTCCTGATGTCTACTTCTGTGAGCTAAAAATACTCATCACACTGAAGAAAAGACACCACATTGTCTTTTTTCTTTTTTTTAATAGAATCCATGCATAGGCTGGGGACAAAAAAATGAAGTATAAGAAACCACTGCTCAAAATGCTGTATTGAATGTCTTCAGTTAGTCTATAAATCTTTTGTAAATATTCTCTTAGAAAGAATTTGAACCGGCTGATGTAATGGATTAATTTGCTTCAGCAACCGCATGGTTCCAGACACAATCCATCTAAAGCATAATTAAAATACATTTGGTAGATTTGAGGCTAAGCTTTTTGAGAACAACAGATTACATTAGAAAGATTTTAATGAGGCCAAGGCTGATTACATCCTTGCTTCCTCTTTTGGATAGGGACTGGGGAGTCCTCTGAATGAGGCTAACATACCATTTACCAACTAGAAGTATACGGAAAATAGGGGAAAAAAGGACTAAAATAATCATGGGGTCTTTCGAGGTTTTAGTAGCATGAAATGAACATGTTTAGCTTGTATTGATTTCACTAGAAAAAAGCAAGTGGCTGTTATGCACCACTGTCACCAGAGCACTATTATCTATGTATTATTCCTGTATCACTGTCACGAAATACTGCTGTTTTCATATGATGTCAGGCACGTTTTAGTGTGCATCACCCTCCAAAGACTAACTAAATGCTAAGCACTCAGTGAAATAAAAAGTGTTTGGGTAGAAATATGCCACACTTTTGAAGTAATTTACATGGATTAGAATTCACATTAGGAATGTTAAATACCCTCTGATACCTCTGGATGAAAAGCATTGAGTCTTCTGTGGGATGACAGGATGCTTTTATAATTATCAAAACTAATTGAAGAAGACAGAGGTAAGGTCCTCCTCAAAACCCGAATGTTGTGGGTTTAGTTCCCAGCCTTGTCAAATATTTTTTAATTTTAGGCAAGTCAGAGGTAATTTCACTAATGTCTTTGGCAGATTTAGGAATGTAGCAATACTCAATATTTGTGCCTGCAAACTGGAGATAATTTTTTATTTCCTATTATACCACAGATGCATTCATTAACATTTGGGATATATCCCATGCTAAGGTGCTAGAAATCATATTACCAACGGCAGGGTTAATGGTCTAATGCTTATAAATTTCAAAACAATCCCCTAAATAAATGCCCAGATGTTATCACCCCAGGCTTCCTGTTATATACATCTTGCCAGCCCCTCCATTCACCCACTGCTAGAAACAAAGGCCATTGGTTTTGACCTCAAATTATGAAGTCAGAAGACCGTATTATCTTTTTTAAGATCTTATCCTGAGCCATCTACATTTCCCAGAGAGAGAAGGTGAAATAGACTATCTGGAATAGATTTCCCTCTGACTTCTTCTTTTAAAACCCGCAGGAATAATGCAGGCAGTCACAGGCAGGGAGACAGGACTTCACAAATTCTGAGGTGTTTTAATGTCATCAGGTTATCAGGCAATAAATCCTCACTGGCTCGCTGTAGGATTTTAATTCCTTATGAGGATAAGTTCATAGCAAGATTAACGTTACCCAGTGTTCACGTGACCATTTAAACTTCCCCACTGTCACTATGCACAATTCCTTGAAACCTGCAGTTACTGCAGCCTCTTCAGTGTATGATTGTAGATTTGTAAGACATTACATAATTACTACTTAGCCCCCACTGTTGCACTTAGTTACTATTTTATTTCAAAACTTTCTTGTCCAAATAACTTTGTAAATCACTCAGGTAAATTGTCTAATGCTGTGTTCCATCTGAAACATTTACATCAAAACTTTGTTGCAAATCACCACAGTGATATACTCACTTTGCATTTTAAAACTGCAGCAATCTTTCCAACAAGAAGATATAAATGAACATATCGACAATAGCCCTTATGGCTGATTCAGAGATTAAATATTTATTGTGGTGGTTGAAAAAATAATGCTAAAAACGGCTACTGAGCTTATCTGCAAGCAGATCATAAACAAGGGAACGTATGCCTTAATATTAATTTGTTAGATGCCCGAAATTAGGTGTAACTGAAGTACCAGACACACGCATACTGCAGAAGGATAAATAAGCTTATGCACTGACCCCAATTAGAACTGGAAATCACTTAGCATTTTTCAGACTAAACCTAAAATATATCAAAATACCATGAATTAGTTCTGATGGTATGAAAATTTAACTTCTAGCAACTCAATTTGTTTCTCAACAAATAAGATTATTTTTCAACAATGCGGTTGAATAGATTTAAAAATACCTCAACAGACTACAAGACTTAAGAATTGCAAAGGTCTTCAAATATACAGTCTAACAACCGTACACACACCTAATGCCAGTTGTAAAAATTTCAAGCAAGAGTTTATGATGCGCATGTACAGCCTGTGTCAGTGAACCCAGAATCACTCGGTATAAAACTAAAGACAAAGTATCAAATTCAGAGTGACCCACCGTGTAACACAGTCACACAGAGAGACACCATTGTTCAGATAGGCATATCCTTGCCCCATGTGCACTCACAGCTCACCAAACGAGCAACACTGCTCTTAGCAATGCCTGAACCTGAGGAAATAACCTGTTCAAACATTGCGGGTATTCCAACCCAGGTCCGGGGCTGTGCTTCCCACAGTCACACAGCCTGGGGGCAGCTCCGAGCACAGGCTGGGGGAACCGGTGTCTCTGCGCAAAGCTGTGCCAGCACAGACACTGATAAAGAGGGGTCGCAGAAAGAACTGAGCAAAGCAAGAGGGCGATGCACAGGTCAGAGTGCGAAAGGAGAAAGGCCAAGAGAAAAAGGATCAGCTACCAGGACTCCATCAGCAAAGCATGACGCACATCCTTTGATTTTCTGCCATGATGTAAAATTTCTTGATTCAACAGACTAGAACCTTAAGATCTGCCTTATTTTTAGGCATGCCACACTATACAGAATTATCTCAGTTTTTAAAAACTGCAAGACCAACTAATATGATGGGAATTTTCCCATTAAAAATTCAAGCTTTTCTTTAGTATATTTATATTTTAAAATGTGGCACAATACTTTTAGTACTGAAATTACACAGCCACAACAACAAAGTTAGGTTGCAAATGTAGAAGATCCTGTTCAATTCAAGTTGCTCAGAGAAATTCCACTTATAAACTTTTTCATTTAATTGATGATTCAAATACTAAACTTGTTTATTTTCCTTCTGGGCAATCTCATGTGCAAAGGGTTTCTAATGATGCAGAAGTATAAAAAATGTATAATGTTGCAATGTATAAAATATAATAAGAGGAAGGTTATTTTTTACTGGGGTTGGTACATCTTTGAACAAAGCTAAGCAACTCAAATACTTATGATTTAAAGGCTTAACTGTACATAAAGAATAATTCTCAGCATTTCTGGTTTTATTAATTCAGAAGATATATTCTCCAGTTTTCACTTCATTAGGTTATTTATCTTTCATAATTCCTTGCAGTTTTATATTTTAATTAACTGACATTCAAACTTTCTTTATTCCTAATAGGAGGATTCAGGCTCTTGCAAGACTGAAACATGAAAAACTTCCCTTCAGTTCCTCTGATCCAATGTGTACTCATGCTAACCAAATCAAACCACACTAGCCCTTGATGTCTTTCACAGCAACATGGGCATTTGATATGGGGTCACTTCAAGAATTTTCATTCTCAGTATGGCAAGAGAGTATAACCGTTATCTGAATGTGCAACATTTTTAATGTACAACACTAAAATAAAGCAATATACAGCAATTTGAATTATGAAAAGTGAATTACTGTAGAAAATATGGCATGTATAGTCCAGTGACATTAAAAAAGGTACACACTTCTTCATTTTCACTACATATTTTTGCCTTTGATTTTTCTCTGCAAATGTATGCTGAGATATATATGTTTAATTCTCTGTTTTCAAACTCTAATCAGTTTCAGCTACATACTTGTAGTTCAGTGAGGCACTCAAGAAGGAGAGACTATTTTTCATTTCAAAAGCTTGCACGGATCTTTTGTTTCATATACAAAAATTAAAATACAAAATTGCTTAATGGGAGACAGGCAGCTTTCCAACATACCAGAGAACATAAATCAGCAGTTGCCTCTTTACGTTTCACTTCAGTGACACTATCATGTGTGACACATTCTCCTGTGCAATTTATGCCAGGGAGAAAGACCAGCCTGCACAAAGAAAAATAAATGTAAAAACTTGCTGAGATTATTTCAATGACTGCTAAGTAGTATTGGCTGTATTTTCAGTAGCAGTTTGGCTCAGAGTAAGTGGTGTATCATTCAGGACCTCTGACTATGGCCACCAGTACTCCCAGAGTTATTGGCAATAGCTGGCTAGATCCAAGTTATGGTTGTTTGTTGTTTCTTTAAATAGTATTACTAAAAAGGCATATACACAGTGCAAGTGAAAAGGGGGCTAAAATGTAGCACCTATCCTTCAGCAAATCTCATCTCTACAAAATGAAGGGCTCCTAGTTTTCTTTCAAGAAATTGTACATAATATTTCAAGTCTATTTCCTTTAAAAGTAGAGAATTTCATTTTGCAATTTCTACTGATAATAGAACTAGAGAGATAAAGGAGAGCTATAAGAAAGTGCTCACATAATTCAAGATTTTTATGAATAATCCCTCTGTTTGCTATGCAGTTGAATTTTCCTGCAAAGTCTGAAAGGGAATTATATCCCTTCTACTGAACACTGTGGGAGGTTCAAGAAAGTTACACATGGTGTTACTCTCTATTCAACTCCAGAGATGTTTACACCAGAATGTTACTTTAGATCCCTATTATAGATATCTATAAAAGAAGTTATATATCTAATATATCATACTGGCTTTTTGTTTCTTTGATGGAATTATTTGATAGAAAAACCTTAGTGTTTGAGACTATTACTATTTGTATTGAGTTATTTTGTCGCTAGCAGTTTTTCAGTGTAAATCTTCTTTGCTGATAAATGAAACTTAGCAGTTTGGGAAGACAAGCCAAGCCCCACTACTCCTCTGCTGTGAGAATCATCACTGTTCAACATGAAGAGACTATGGAAGTTCCTACACATGCATGAAGATACTTTCTTGAATAAAGCAAAAAGAGCGAAGTCATATTGCTAAGCAGAACTGCCAATTATCCCATGCTCACCTGGGATACCCCAAGCCAAGGTCTTGAACAGCCTAAATTTTAGGCTGCACCTGAAGCTGCATCTCCTTCAAAGAAGGACAGTGTCCTAGCTGCTGCATTGCTGCCGCGATGCATTTTTCCCTCTGCCCAGCATTATCACAAATAATGGAACATTAAATAAATGTCACCTACAGCACAGGACAGCAAGGCTCAAACACCAAATCTAATGAGTAGTTAATTAGTAATACAATATGGCACACTTACAAATGAGGGGATTTCAAAGAAGACAAAGCAGCAATGTGGAATATTTGAAATGAGAGTTTGAATCAGGCAGGGTGGGCATTTGCATCCTGGTTTTCTGTATCCGTACTTTCAGCCCTTTAATTTTGATGAGAAGTCTTAAAACTAACAAAACTAGCTGGAGTATTCCTAAAGAAAGCTTTTTTTTGGCTAGGCTGCCTGACCTTAGGAGCAGAAGCAATATTTGACTGCCGCCATCCCACCCCAATTTATTGCAAATGCTGTTGGGAATTTGAATTCCAAGAATTAGATACTTTCTGGGATGACTGTCTGACAAAAATGAGATACACAATTCAGGTTGACACAAACAACTACTAGCTCACTTAAATAAGTTAAATAGAAAACTAATTGAATCTAGGAAGAATCTCTAATCTCAAATGAACACAAATCACGTTCACTGCCCAAATCACAAAAAAGAAAAAATAAAATAAAAAAAAGAAAGCAGGTTTTAGCCTGGAGACCAGACAAATTGCATCTTCCTGGAGAATGCAAGAGATTTGAGAACTATATAAGCAAGCAGAGGGGTGCTCCTGATCAGCAGGAACAGCACCTTGGTCAGCAGTTGGCAACTAGATCTCACTAGTACCAATGTGGTATCTCATAGAAAGTAAAACAGAAAGACAAAAAACCACATACGTGGTGACAACATAAGGTTTTCTATTTAAAGTTTTTGAAACCACATCAAGTCTAGTACAAAGCAGGCCACTGATGTGGCTCTTGTGCCAATGGCACGAGACAGGTAATTTGTGACTTATTTTTATTTTAGACATGATTTTCACTATTTTTTTTAAAAAGACCATATGAAAATTGCACATTCCATATAATAAGTACAGCTTCACTTATTTCTTCCCTATTTTGCAACCCATTATCCATGGAAATTAATACCATGTAGACTTACAATGATAACTGAGAGGAAAAAGAATTCACAACTATTGCTTTTGCTGATAAACGCCCAATTTATCTCAGAAAACACTCTTTGTCCTCCTGTCTGATAGACGTTAGTTTCCCAGTGCAGGGAGAGGATCTATCTTGGAAGTGTACAGTGTATAAAAGCAATTCCTCAGGAAGTGATTTATAATCAAAGGAAAAAAAAAACCAAACACAGCATTCAGTTGTTTTTGTAGGAGACTCTGCTTCTTTTCATAGTATAATCTCTGTGCACACATTTAACCTCTTTACGATATGAAAGGAATACATTCTGCCACTTTAAAAATCAATCATTGGGAAACAGTCAATGCAAAAACACAGGCAGGCAGCGTGCTGTAATGGAATAAGCAATACCCAGAGAATGCACTATTCTGAATTCCCCAGCACTTTGCTAGCATCAGTTCACAAGAGCTTATCTCTTGCCCTGCATTAATCAAGGTCTCTGACACTGACTCTGCGTAGAGTGTACTGATAACAACAATAATAAAAAAGGTTTGGTCCTCAGTCCCATGTTTGGTGTTGTACTTTTCTGACAGCTATGACACACACTACTCCCCGTGAGGGCTGGGGTTAAATAGCCAACAATAGATGCAACTTCCAAAGCACGGCTAGAACTGTTCAACCATAAAATAAACACTGCTTAGCACGTTTTAAATAAATACTAAAGAATTAGAGAGCACATGGTAGAAACATTAATCTCATAATCCTCCTAGTGTGTCTGCTGTTTATGTGAACACAGACAGGTGGTTCAGGCTGGGGCTGATGGCTGCCGCCAGCTCCAGTCTTGAAATACACTCAGGTCCTAACTTTAAAAAACATGAATAATCATGTTCTGCCTGAAGCTTTTGGATCTGGCCTGGTTTTTCAGAATAGGCTGCAAACTGATGGTGAGATATGCGTAAGACCAGCCTGAATACATAACAAATAAAAGATGCAGGTATTGTGCCCAGAACCGCTTATAAAGAGAATAAGCATCTTTCTGCCTTCTGTTTGAAAAAGTGTCAAATACACAAATGACAGCTATATCCAGATTTCAGACCATAAGACATTCACACAGTACAATCTCATTAATAACTACTTTTTTCCAGTCCAGTAATACTGCAGTTTTGCACCTCTTTCTAGAGAGCACAAACAGCTGCTTGGTGTGATATACCAAAACCACCTGTGTCCCTAAAACTAGACATCCAGTAACTAAAAAAAACTTTTCCTCAAATCAAAATGTCACAAGCCAACTGTATGTATTGCTATTTATTTAGAATATGACGTTCATGACACAACCTAATTTCATTTCATTTAAAATAATGGCAAAATACGAATGCAACACAGACCAGATTTCTGTGGATATTTAAGAGTCTTCTGAGGTCTTCTCTGATCTATTTAGCTACTGTTTATCAAAATACTGGATGTGCTATGCACAAACGCACACAGGATGAAAAGCTACAGCTGATTTTGTTTTCATTACTTGACACTAGCAGAGCGTACCGCAGATCAGAAAATGCAGTCTCCAAAATGATTTAGGTCTGGATGATTTTACGCCATTAACATATTATAACCAGAGCTCGGAGGCTATCTTTGAACTGGAACCCTTATTTCCAACTAAATAGAAACTGACACTCCTTAGTTTTGAAAATAATAAATTAATTCCTTCCCTAAGGCATCTAAAACTCCACTTTATCTGTAAATTCAGTTTCTTTTATTTTTGCAGTCAAAATTTCTACAGCAGGACTACTAGCTTCTTCTTTATTATTACTTGTTTTAAAAAAATCCCCAAATTACATGCTACTACACTGCAGAAAGGCTAATACATGCAACAATCTATTTTGACAGCTGGTTTCTACTAGCTGCAGCAAATGTGACAGTAGGAGCCTCTCAGAAACAGAGTAACTAGGGTGAAGGAGAACACAACTGGTCCTACATGCAAACTCTTAGTCACTATTAAATCCAGGAGGAAATGTAAAATTTAAGCATTAGAATTTTTATTTAAGAGGAAAATTATTTCCTTACTCTTACACAACGGCACTTATACTATTCATAATCAGGAATCAGGGCTTCATTTAATTTATAAATTTCCAATTTCATGATTAATTTCTCTAATCCCTCTCTGTTTTGTTTCTTTGGGTTTTTTTAACAAAAAACAGGAGAGGGATGGGGGGAAAGAAACAAAGGACAACTTATTTAGAGTTCTCTTTCAAACTGAGTTTCAGGATGTCAATGAGAAGGGATCAGAGAAAGTACTGACAGTGGGGGATGTGGTGAAAACTGAGAAGTCAGTGTAATAGTTCTCTTGTAAGCTATAAAGTCCACAGTCTTTTCTCTACTGAATTTAGTGCTGCTTGTTCAGTCCATCAATACTGTTCTTACAAATTCACAGTCTCCCCTTCAACATGATTTTTCTCAAACCTTCCACTGTCTTGAAAATTTGGGTCAAGCTTTGCATTGCAATTTTTAAAAATCATTCAGCTTTCTTCATCCCTTGCCAACTGTCCAAAAGCACAGGAAAAAGCCAAAAATTATGGAACTATGTCATTTACAGAGGCAATGAGCCTTTTTTCAGATATAAAGAAAATTAATATTAAGGCAATAACAACATTGTTTTACATGAATTTTAATTTTTTTTTTTTTTTTCCTCCTTACTATTGTTTCATCCCCAGAAAGTTCTATGTGGGAAAGAATTATGAATTTTGCAATTAACTTTCCAGAGTTAACAAGATAACATTTGAATATGATTCTCATAACAAACAGATTGCTTTATTGTTAGCATAGCACAGGACCAAAACACGAACCTAGTCTTAAAGACTCGAGAATATTCTGTGATTAATATGCCTTTATTTTGAAAAAAAAACTAACTACTTCAGCCTGTGTTATAGGATCAAACAGTACATGAGCTCAGCAATGGGTGAATTTGATCATACAAGTACACTGAAGGTAATGTCTTGCATGCAGGAAAAAGCCAATTACGGACTCCAATAGTTTCTCTGTTTCCACCTTCCTTAAGATTCATTAAGTGACTCTAAGACTATTTACAAAGCCTTCCACGTTTCCCTGGGATTTACAGAAATACCTAGATGACATGGGAGCACAACTCCCATTGATTTTTCCAAGGAACTACTTCCAGATTACTTGTATGCTTTTGAAAATCCAGTTTCCCATGCTTAACCCTCCATTCTGTTCCAGTTAAATATAGACAAAAGCTTTTGTGCTGTAAATGCAGCATGTGCTGTCTGGGACAAACAGTGACTAAAGAGAAGGGGAAGGAGGAACCACACTAGGATTGGAACCATGTTAGAATTGAGAATCTGAGGAGGTCATCTCACAGGTGAAGGCTGGTTGTGACTGAAGTGTTTAATTGCCAAGACCAATAGTACAGTTTTGGGGGTTTTTTTCTTCTAAAAGGATACTTTGTGTCAAGAAATGCCCAAGAAATTCAACTAAGCCTTCCCAAAAATCAGACACCTAAAGGAAATATGCCCTAGTCTTTCCCAATTCTCTTTGGCAAAAGTGACTGACTTTTCCAGAAATACTTGGAATAGTATTTTGACTGGCAAAAAGGGCTGAAATTTTACTGATGGAACAAATCAGTAAATACACGGGCGCATCTTTGCTTCTAGTTGAGAATCTGTGATTCCCAGGACTGCTTTGAAACAAATCCTCATTTCTACAATCTGGGTATTACGCGTCTCCTATTTCGTCAGTGCAATCCACGGGACTCTGAAACAGTCTGAACCAAAGACTCTGCTTCAGACTTAACTGCTAAACACTGTAACATTTCCAAGTACATTTCAAAGAAAGTGAGCTCCAGGCACATCCACGTGAGCCTCCCTAACTAATACAGAGCTCAGACTGTTTCTGAAATGACAAGCCATATCTTTTGCACCATTTAAGATTCAGTTTTACTGTTCTAGTAGTAAAACGAGGACTTCAAGGTATTTCAGGAAGATGGGAGGAAGACGTAGAAAGCAGATGTGAGTGATAAGACAGCACCAGTCACAAACACTGCTGATCCAGTGAAGTCCATACTGCTGCTCAGCCCCAGTGTTAGGGGGAAAAAGAGAAAACTGCAGGCTTCCAGCCTCTGCACTGAGCAAGGTGAGCAGTTTTGCTCTCAATATACAGAGGTCCGTCACCTGAAGCATGGTTATGAACATCTTGCATTAAAGAACAGATGCCAGCAATTAGCGCAAACAAGTCCTAGTTAAAGTTGCGGGGTTTTTTTTCTTACTAGTATCATTATCACTGTAACAGAAGGAATTAAGAGGGATGAAAATTATTAATAATTTAGAAAATATATTGAAATAAAGAGTTTTCCCGTGTCTTTGCTAACCATATTTCAAATGGAAATATCTGGAATGCTCTCCGCAGTATGTGTGAAAGAGAATCTTAACTGGGCATAATTACAAATTCAGATCTGTTTTCTACAATGAGAACAGCTGGATTTTCATGCTATGTACTGCTACTACTAAGCTTGAAGTAGAAATGCAACTTCATACTACCTAAAATAGCACTGCAAGCACAGTAGCACAATCATTGTAATAATCTGAAGCTGTCTATTTCACTGGTACAGGAAATAGCTAAATAAATCACTAAAATAAAATACAATACATTAAATAAAATGCAATCATTTGTTTTATGAGTAGACCAAAGTAAGGTCTTCTCTTATTTTTTTTTTTTTTTAAGCAAGAAAACTGGACTGAAGAGGCAATGTCACACACTCTTTGGTGTTAGGACTTCACCACAAAGATTACAATGGAATACTTCCTCAAGAAATATCAGATCTTGAGCAAGACTTTATGTTTTCCTGCCCTGTGTACTTCTGATACATCAAGCATCAGCCATTTATGCAAGCAGGACATCTTCAACAGGCCAATTTCTTTACCTTGTAGACCAAGTCACATAGTTACTCCAGTGCAGAAGAGCAAAAAGAGCACTTAAAAATAACAAAACCCAAGCAAAACACAACCGAACCCACAAACTAATCCAACAACAACAAAATCCCACAAACAAACAAAAAAACCCACCAACGCAACAACCAAAATCCAATCCCAAAACATGAATGAAAAACCACCTGCAGAAGCCTTAAAAGTGATGCTGTGCTTGATAGGTTGTAAATATCACTGTTAGTTCTGTTTCCATGAAGAAATGAAAGCTGCAATGGCACAGCAAGTTACTGGAGCTTGAAAAAGTGGAAGGGTAAGAAAAAACTGGCACTGCAAAAGAGAAAGACTCCAGGTGGTAAAAAGGTAGTCTTGAAATTTAGCTCTTAGATGATGCTTATCAGTAAACCCTTCAAGGTGGACAACTGTATCATCGTTGCCTGGCTCCTCAGGTTCCAGGATGCTACAGGGAGGTCTCACTTAGAAAGCAAAAAGCTGAAGAAGCTCAATCGAGTGGATTTTTACATTTGGAAGACAAATTTAAGTTGCCTAGATTATAGCACGTTTTCTTCTATTCTGAGTGCATATTAGTACAAGTGAAATATTTTATCAAATTAATCTGAATGGGGAGCTTTACAAAAATGTTTCTCAAGTGTACAATCAAATTTTCAAACACTTGATTTTCTTAAGTTATATTTTATATAAATCTCTAAGTTTGATACAGATTTTCTTAGTTCACGACAATTATGTAGAGCTTCCTTTATAGCAATTTCTAAGCTTTCCAGTTGTTTTTTCCTTTACTTTCAGGACTCACTTCCTTGTGATCACCTCAAATTTGGAAACCTATCCAGCATTTTGGGGTTTTTCAATTCTTCCTTTTCTACAGAAAAGGTTCAGTCTGTAGACGTAAATTTCAAGAAGGCAAATAAACCATAATCTTGGTAGACACGGATAATAACATTTCAAAGCAATAGTGGTGTGTGAAAATGGGAAAAGAGAAAGAGGGAAATTATCCTTTCCTCATAAGTAACAAACTTTGTAGGCTAAGCTCTTCTATTAAGCAGCCATTATATAACTACCAACTTGCAAACTGGTCATTTCCAATATACATAATTCCTGCATTTTTGGCATTTTTTTATATTCTTGTACTAGCTGAGAGCCTTTCCTGAGTCCCTATCAGACTACAAATGCATAACAAGGACAGTGTCTGCCCTAAAGAGCTGCCAGTGCAAATACAAGGCACAAGACAACTAGTGGAGAGAAGCCAGGTAGTCAGCACGACAGGGACACCAATCGTCTGGCTGATGTCAAGCTTATCCTAGAGACAAAGGATGTATCAAAGACACATACAATAAACAAGGTGGTGGATGGTTTTATGTGTGAACGCAAGTGCTTTCCAAGGAGAAGCATACCGGCATGCTGACATATGGGGGACAAATTCTTTATGTCACTGTCTGTCTGAAACAAGACCCCACAGCGTTATACCACACAGACAATGCACAGGCTGGGAAAGGCCTGCAGTGCCATTGACAGAAAAAATAAGCACATTATACTGATGTGATAGAGAAAGGGAGGGCCATGAGGGAGGTCAGCTGAGTGCAGGCAAAATGATCCAAGTCACAGGTTAAGAAAAATATTTGGGTAGCAGATGTGAGTACATGGGGATTAGAAAATATGTTATCTGCCAATACTAGAAAATATAATATTGGAATGTGAAACATTATGACTTCACTTGTACATGGCTGGCAAGAGCTCTATGTTAGAGCTCTCACATAAAAACAAAATCATGTAAGGAGAAAGCAGATGCTGGGATACGAAAGGTAATCAAAACTGAGATGAGATCAAGGTTACAGGTCAAAATATAGTAAAGAGATGATGCTGCCCACAGCAACTAGGAAGGCTGTACCCTGCACTAATGGAAAGGAGATAAAGAGCTCTGCTTTAGCCCCTTTGAAATGACAATCGGTGGCAGGTGAAAATTAAACATTGCCTGAAGACAACATCACTGTTTGAAAGGAAACGAAGAACCAACTGACACTGCTACCAATGTGTTAATTGTTTTGTACAAAAATACATTTTAAAGAAGGAAGCTGTAATAAAGACTACTGGAACCTCAACCACGAGCTGGACCATTACTGACACAGGAGGGTAAGCTTTCTCTTGCAGTCCTTTCTATAGGGACCAGAGGTGTGCAAAGCAGTTCATACTCGCACCTACTTTAACTGAGATACACTGCCTTCATGTTTTCAAAACACCATAAAATCTCCAAGCTCTTTCTCAAGCTGAAGAGGGCAGGGTGCAGCATCCTTATCATGCGTTCAGAAGACTCAAGAGCACTAACTGTGTGATATGAAGTTAGTCTCAGGGACTGCAATCACAGTCTCCAAAAAGCACTGTCCCACTCTGATCCTCAGGAAAAGATGGCATTAATTCTGTGAATCCGAGCAAACTTGAGAACACCATAAATGTAATTTATCACACAGTCATAAATACCTCATAAAAACCAGGAGACCTGAGGCAGCTAGATAACAGATTTTAAGAGCTGAATAAATTAAGGAAATGGCATCCCCACAGACTGTTTTTCTTACTCTTTAGGCTTCATCTCTACAAAACACAACCAAAAAAAAACAAAAACAAGGAGGAGAAAAGGATACACTTCCTGTGATGCCTTTCCGTTTGGTAAAGAAAAGGTTGGCTTAATCAAACTCCCCTTTTGGGAACTATGTGAGGATTGCACTGTGTGTAACAATGGATTGGAAAGGACAAAAGATGGACAAATGACAGGTTGAATCAATAGATTCACAAAGGTAAACGAGCAAGTGCCATTCTATTCTTACCTATCTACAGTTCTGACTCCAGATAACATCTAGTTCTTCTTTATGTGAGTTTAAAAGAAACCTCTCCTCACAAGCCATATGAAATCAAATGTTCAGGCAGTTTCTACCAAAAGTGCTCATAATGCCTAGTAAAAAACATTAAGAGCTTGGGAATTAAACATTAATTTTCAAACGCCAAAAGAACAAATCATCATGCTTTTAAACCCACACATTTTTGTGCATCTCTAAACACACACCCACACTGTTCTGTACATACAGGAAACTCTCATTAAGTTAAATCTGAGCCCATTGCAATGGTACCACAAACAAAATGAAAGGTATTTTGGGAAGTTCATGAATAATTTAGGAACAACAGAATAAGTTGTCTTAAGTGTCACTAAAGTGCAATAATGTTAATTCTGAAACTGGAAGAAATGTTTAAGCTAATATTTTAACTAACTATAGCACAAGCCACACTGCCATCCTGAAACTAGATTTGTTGGTGTTTCTGTCTGTCTGTAAGTACAAGATGGCATTCTAAACACATGAATCTAGGCATTTGTCTTACTATCAGAGGTAATTACAGATACACGTTACAACCCTTCTGCATTATCTTCCCACACAAAGAGAAAGGATCCTTTCTCTTTTCCATCATCATTGCAAGACATTTTCAAAGGTACCTTTTCAGAGCATGGGGCTAAAGAAGTGACTTTCACAATGTGCTCCATTCTTTGGAAACAGTTTGAAAAACACAAGTGGGTTTTGAAAGAAAATATTTCTTTAATAAAATATTTCATTGGAACATGAATAGGAAGAAAGGCTCTGCATTTCAAATATTCCTTAAAAAGGGAGAGATTTAAGGTAAACCAAAAGTACCACATAAGAGCATAGGCGTTTATTTCCTCCACATGTATGTTTTTGCTACCAGTTATGGTTTCTTCATTTTCTCTTCGTGCACGGTCCACTATTTTTCCATTTCTGATGACATATTTCCTCTTTCTTAACAAAAGTAATCCAATCTAATCATTTTGCCAGGCTGACCAAAAATCTCTACAGTTACATTTGACCGTAGGACTGCCCACCCTCTCTCACATACTCAAACCATACAACCTCCACCAACACACCTGGATATGTACAGAAGAAGAAAATTCACATTGTCTCAATGCCAGGCAACATATGTGAATATTCACAGGTTTTTATTTCAATACAATTTCTTTGTTAAGGCCACTGTGACTTCCAGTATTAGACCAGTTATCTGTATTTTCCAAGTTTTATTTGTTCTAATGTCTGGCAGGGTATTATATTGAGAAAAGATACTTAGGAACCACTCAACGAATGGCAGACAATTTATATGCAAGAAAAATAATAGGACAACTGTAAGGAAGATCAAGAACTTCCCTAAATGAGACTCACGTGGTACCATCAATTCACATAAGAAACAGGAATTATTATCATTACTGGCATTTAATACCTGTGAAAGAATAAAGCTTGCTTGAGATGGAAAGTGTAACAAATGGATTAATTCTCTATTTTTAAAATGAAGGTATACATTCTTTGGTAGCAATGAAATCTTTAAGGGTCTGAAATTACCTGAGAGTGAAGAATTCACTCAAGCTTCACACTACCGAACTTTCCTGGACTAAGATGTAAGTCTTTGGGACTAAGCAGATATATCTCAAAAACATAAGAGCATAAGGCGTAAGTCACAGAGATTCATGAAAAGAACTGACCAAAGGCAAGAGCAAGAGGCCTGAGACCAAAATCTTAAACCCAAACTGAAAGTCCAAAAAGGGTAATTTTTGTGTTCCCTCATATCTCTAAACTGAACTGACTTTGGAAGTATCTTTTTCCAGGGTGTGGGAAAGAACTGTTTTGTTTGGGGTTTTTGTCTGTAAAATACTGTAGCAACCATAACGCTCAACTAGACAGCAACAGAACTGCTCCACCAGGACACATAAACCAAGGACATAATTTGCAGGATAGCAAAGACAAACTAGGGATTTTAATGCTGCTCTTAGGTACAAAAGTCAGCAGTTCCAAACAGTTACAAATACTCATATTGACTGAAAATAACAGGACTGCACAGGTATAAGTGGTGGGCAATTATACAATGAAAATTATAATTTAAGCTCAGCATCATCATTAAAGTTGCAGCACAGCCTGATTTACAGTTCCCAGAGGTACTATGTAGGGCTGCAGTTTAGAAAACACATATTGGTACCTGTCACTTGAGAATAATTTATTAAAAAAAAAAAAAATCATCACTGAAATACGAAAATGAAACATTAAGATATCATCATTACAGATCCACTTCTTAGTCTTGGACTGTCACTCTCTACATACAGTACTGACTAAAGGCAAGGCTTGCATATGGGGATGCAAAAAGAAGAGGAGAACAGAAAGTTCCTCACACAGAAGTGATGCTCGGATTTGATCAGACTCAAGCGGTTTAAAGCTAATGTTTCTTCCCAGCTGTCTTTAAAACATGTGGGATCATCAGAAATGAATGACCTCCCAGCAGCACTCGTGAACCATGCTGGCCTTTTCCATACATCTTCAAAACCAATATAGGTTATATTAAAACTGGTTTCCTCTCTAAGAAGAAGAAATCTCAGACCAACATCAGTGGAACATAAAACACACTAAGATGACTTCAGCACCATTGTTCTAACAGTTTTGTCATTCTGTTTTACCTCTCCAAAGACCATGGAAGAAGACAAAGCTTTCAGAAAGCAAATCAAAAACATTACCAAGGATAAATTAAATTTTGAATTTACTGCTAGGCATCATCACGAAGCATTAACAATGTACAAGACTGCATTTAAAGTTATGAAGAACATGACCAATCTCCAGTGTTTTTTAAAGAAATTAGACAATAATTCTACTCTAAGTGAATGTTCCAGAGGGTAAATGACTTCTGCAGTGCAATAAATGGTACAGCAAATTGAGGAGTATATTTTAAAAGTAGGAGCAATTTTCCTTCCATAACCTTCACTTGAAAGAACATTATTGCTATTTTATTAAATGGACTAAATGAAAATAAATTAGACGGCATTTTATGGGGTTTAAATACACTTAATATCACAGTAAGATATGTGAATTTAAAGGGCAACTTTCTAAATTATACTGCATTGGCAGCACAGAATACACAGAATATTTCAAAGAAATAATCAACCAATGGGAATGGACATTAATTTTTCCTAAAGGACCCATGACTGATATCAAAGACCTATTCTATCTCTGCTTATGCAACTTATTACTAAAAATTTCACTTCATATAAAATATGAGGATTTTGGCAA
The DNA here is from genome assembly GCA_013396735.1 of Grallaria varia. Classification (NCBI taxonomy): domain Eukaryota; kingdom Metazoa; phylum Chordata; class Aves; order Passeriformes; family Formicariidae; genus Grallaria; species Grallaria varia. The sequence continues at coordinate 68,388 of VWZG01011086.1, forward strand.
GTTATTGCACCCCTGCTAAAAATAATTGTAGTAAAATCAACTATCTTCAAGAGAGACAGTCTGCACAGTGTATGTGTGGGGAAACCAAAAGGTTGCAGAGCAAGGTTATTTCCTTAAATACTAGGAAAGAGATTGAGTTCTCAGAAAATATGGAAGGAGTTTTTGATGCTACAAGATGCGCTACAACATACTACTGAAATAGAAAATAATAATACAACATTACTGGAATAGATCATATATTGAAGTTGCACGAACCAACAACAAATTGTGATTTTTTTTTTTTTTTTTTTCAAGGTTTAGTGGAAATGTCAAAACCCAAGACTTGTTTCCTTGCAAGAATGATATCAGTCATGTTTACCTAACTTGTAGGTACCTTAGGTATTTATGTTTACATTGGTTCAGTTTATTTTCATAATGCAATTACTAGCCTTATAAAAAATTGGCCATAAAGCATGGGTCTCTCTGCTAAACCTAGCCCTAAAAGGAACCTGTTGCCATATGCTGAAAGAGAAAAAGTGGCCGAGGGGAAAGCATTGCCACTGTATGGTACTATTTCTCCTCAGCCTGTACTTGAGGCCCTGAGGATATTCTGAGCTGTTACATGGCTGTAAGTTGACTGGAATGGTTGCAGAGGGTGATGGCAAAGCAACTGGGTGAAGAACTGCATGGACAGGCAGAGTTTGCCTCTAGCATGTGTGAATACAAACAGTGTCATGGTGTTTTACTTTCCCACATAGTACTCACTGCTTTTCTTTACAAACCTATGCTAAAATGTATTCTGTTCCTTTTTTATATGCTGGCAGTTTGAGACTGCCTCTTTGCTTCTGTTTATGAATTTTCTTGGCTGAAAGTTTTCATGTGATGCTTTGAGAAGTGGCATAAATGTGAATATTTATTACTTGAGCTACACACAGTGAAAAAGCATATGCAGAACCATTTTTAGAAATACTCATTGCTGATGAAAAGACTGTAACACTGACTACTCCCATTTTCCCCTGATGGTGCTATCAGTTCCTTGGGTCTCCCTCATGAGGATATTTTGGGCATATTTGCAATTTTGGAAAAGCATTCAGATCTTTGTCCTTTTATTCACACTGAAAGCCACCCCTTTTTACATCCAGAATGTTTTCTCACTATTTGAGTACCAAAGAAAAATATTCACAGCGATAAAAGCAGGTATTAAAACCAAGAAATAATCCAACAGCGCAACATGCTTAGCCAAATTTTCAGGGAAAACATAGGTCCACTACTGCTCTTTCCACATTTCCCCATTCTTTTGATTTCACTGCCTAATGCATTCTCAAAAATAAAAAAAAGTGCAACATCTGCTGGGGAACAGGGGAGGACCATCACCAAGAACTAACTCTGGGAAGGCTTCCGTAGCCACGTGGGTATTGCTCTTTGACATGAGAAAGAAAAAGTTAACACCCATGGGCTGAGCTCCCAGACCTGAACTAGATGAACTAGAGCCCTTTGCTGCAAAGTCAAACAGTACCTTCGGAGAAGGAACAAGAGCAGAAAGTGAGACAAACTTTATTAGCACTTCTTTCAGCCTAAACCCTTTGGACATATCATGACAGGTTGACTGAATCTGGTAGAACTCTCTTCATCTCGTCACAGGTCTATCCCAGGGCTTTTGAGCGAATACATTTGAGGCCCAGATGTTCCTGTAGTACAATTATAAGTAACATCTCGAATAATTTTAAGACTTTCTTAGACTCCCAGTTCAGAAAAGAGAATTACCAGTAATAGTATCAAGGCTCAGGTTCACTCTTCTAAATCTACACTGGGCTAATTGAACCACTTTCCAATTTCACTGACAGAACTTACACCTGACTCTTCCTTGCAAATCCAATATTGTTCCAAATCCTTCAGAGTTCAGACACAATCTGTGCTTCACAAACCTACCTTAAACATTCTTTCCAAACTGTCACAATACTTTCCAAGCTAGGGATATAAATCATACATATGTCAGGAAGAAGACAAATTCTCAATCTTATATCTGTAGGGCTTTTTAAGGTATGTGCAGGTTTGGTTTTTTTTTTTTTTAAATTGGTATTTGCTTTTTAAAGTTTCAAGAAAGAAGTTTAAGAGTAAAACAAGAAGGCTTGAATATAAATAGTTCTTTGCACATGAATGCAACCAGCTGTCCCCTGTCCCACAGAATCTCCTTGGTCTGCTGTGCCAAGGGGAGCTTTCCCTACGCTGAGACAGAGTTTACAGTGGCAGATGTCTCATCCTTGTTGCTCAAATTAATCTGGCATAGTGAGTAAAGGATGCAGACAGAGGGGAAAAAAATACAACTTTCTAAGACAGTTTTGTAATAAACAAGTTATCGTTGGTTTGTCCGCTAGGTTTTTTCATTTGCGTGCCTTGCTCTTCTATGCACTCTACCTTTTTCTCCAATAAATTTCTCTTTGGGGTTGAATCTTATCTATGATTCATAAGAGCTATTAGTTAAGAAATTATGGCCAAAATCAGTGGCACTTGCAGAAAATTGATATAATTTATTTGTTGACACCTGTAAAGCAATACCTTGAAACTGCCAAGTGATCTTAAGTCATGGTCTTATTTTGTTATGCTCAACTCTGTCATTTCTCTCTTCTCCTCCTAGTTTTTAGTCCTAACGACTTCATTTTCCTTTTAAAGGTACTAAAAGACCAGATGGCCCATTCATAGGCAAAGGCAGTTAAACACAGAACAGATCATGACAGCTCTTTTCTGAGTGGGGACCTTTGGTACTATAGCCAACCCAAATATCACTACCAGCAAAAAAGAGAAAGACTAAAAAGGAATCTCGCCCAAAAGCAAGCAAACAACCCCCACAACCAAACAAGAAATACTTAAACCAACCAACCAAAAAACCCTAAACCCTTGTTCCTTCCAGATCTAAATGGTTACAGAAAACCTATAAGCTGTTGAAGTTATGTGACTAGCACAGTTGGTGTGTTTCTTCAAACGCAGATGAATGCAGGTAAACAAATAATATTTTTTTCATTATTTTATATCGGGTTCTTTAAGCCAAAATTGAACATGTATTCCTATTCTAAATGGCAATAATTAAATATGCCATCACAATGATACTTTGCTCTTTGAATAGAACTGAAGAAATGCTTTATTGATGAAATCTTCACCCAAAATGTACATCCATAGCAAAATTAAATTTTAAAAGGTTCTCCAGAATCTGGGACATGGTTTATCAGGTATTTGCTCAGGTTATTTAGAGGCACAAATGTAGTAGCAAATACAGTTCTGTGCTACAACAGTAGCAAGTGGGCTGAGTTGCATCAGAGGAGAAAGTCTGAATTTCCTGTAGAAAGGAAATTGCTAGAAATAAGCAATTACCATGATGTTGCATAGAAAAGTCATTTGCTTTGTCGTTGAATAGCTATCTGTTTTGAAAACAAAACCCTATTAAAAGATCACTTATACTTCAGCTTGATTGATGATTTGTCACTTTTGTTACCCTTTTACTGAAGCAGCAGACCAATAAATAGAGAGTGACTTTGAGTGACAGTAAACCCAGAATTTCACGTAAATTAGAGGAAAATAATCTGTATGGATAAGAGTCAAAACAAATACCGAAGTCTGATTTTTTTTTCCTCTTCTGCAAAATTGGGATGTAATTTAATTTTGTAATGACAGCTTGGAACTCAACCATCTGCCTTTTTTTTATTATTGTTATTGTTTGCCTCATCTTTTCTTATGTTTCCATGTAGACTATTACACTCAGGTTCCTAGGAGTCAACAGCAAAGACTAGATTTACTGAGCGGTAACTCTCTCCTAGGGAACAGCATCTGAAGATGAAGATGTGTAGGTCATAGCACCTCATCAGATGAGCTCACCTGTGCTCTCTGCAATGGTGAAAGTCAAAAAGGAAGTTTGGGTGTGTAGAGATAAGCAAATACTGAGTAGATTTAGGAGGGTCCCAGTATCTCTCCATCTCTCACTGAACCAAAGTGCCTCTGGACTCATGGGCCCTGCCTGGCTGTTCATACCTGAGAAAAATAGTTGAAGACTGAAGTATCTTCAATATCTAACCTCAATCCCTGCGCCTTAAAAAACAGGAAAGTGTGACAAAAAGGAGCATTGATCTGTTTCACTGATCTAAAGGAACACAAAGGAGTGACTTCATTACAGTCTTTAAGAAATACGTGAAGCAGAAAAAATTGATAATGGAACAAACACAAATGAATGACCCAAACCTAAAGTAAGATTAATACAGTCCTAAAATAAGAAGGATATTTTTAACAGTGGAGCCAATGAAGCACTGAAGCACCTTATCATGGATTGACATCAGCTCTCCAGCATTAGAAACATTCACATTAAGCTTGGTGCTTTCCAAAAAGTACAGATCTATTCAAACAACAGCTTGTGGAAGAAAGGTCCCTGGTCAGACAGCAATGATGACTCCTCACAACGTGCAACATTGAACCTATCGAAATGATGAGGGCATGCAGGAGGAGAAACAACTGGAGTGAATGGGTCTCGATTAATTTATACATGAGGTAAGATAAATTCAATTTTCAGCAGGTAATATGAACAAATCGTTATAGCATCCATGTCCTAGTTGTTTTATTTGAATGCATTTCAAATTCAGTCACATCCTCTGAATTGTTCTTATTCAGTAAAACACAAAAAATGAAAAAAAAAAGTTTAATTAAATTCTATGAACTCAAGAATTTGAATTGACAAAGAAGGCCAAAACCAACATGTGTTGTCAAGGCAACATGGGCCAAGAATTGCCTTTGATATCTGTTAGACCTGACAGTTGATAATATTAGGCATCACTTGTAAGAATACTGATGCATCCAGGGGTAATTTTAATTTATAATGAGAAACAAAAGCAATGCCTATAAGCAAAGATAATTTTTAGTTTGATTTTCACTTATGCCAATCAAGTACTATTGAATATAACCCCTGGATGTTGGTGTCAGATTTAACATAACACTGGTAAGGAAGTGTTATCTCTAAGGGCCCAATTTAATTTTTAGCAGTTTATGGTTTGATAAATGTTGGAAGTTAAGCAAAAATTGAATTCCCTCCAGCAAACGCAATCAGATAGTTTATTGCAGCATTAATAACTCCATCTCTGTCATGTAATTAGAAAGTAAAATGCATAAAGGTATTTTAAAAACATACCTTCATGAACAACTTTGTTCCTAGAAAAAAAAAGCAGAAGAAAAGGTAACACAACACAGAAGAAGGAGGAGGGGTATTATTCTCATTTGTGACAAGCACTAGAGCAAGCCAGAAATAAATTCAAAGGCGCCCAACACACAGAACTACAGACATTTGAAATGGACTTCTGTAGACTGGAAGACAAGATTTAACCCAGACCATTACAATCAGGGAGTGAGGGCAGGGCAGGGCAGGGAAAGGAAAAATAAAAGGACAACATTACTCTTCAGGGCAGAATGTTTGCATCAGAGTCCTGAAGTATCCACTAACTCTATTTTTCTTGCTGTGAGACATATCAGTAGTGCTGGACAGCAAATGCTGCTGCTTTTACTAATTATTCATTGCTAAAACAGCACAAATCCAGAGCTAGACAGTTGTCAGAGAACTGGTTTTCCTATCTCCCACCTTCCTCTTTACTTTAGAAAGAAAGGATGACTGACAAAGAAACTGATACTCATCTGTCTCTAGCACTACCCTCTTCCAGTTGGTTTGGAATTTAAGAAAAGTCTTGGAGGAATTCAAGAACAGGTAAAAAGAATAAGTCTCTATATTAATATACAGATTCATCTGCATCCAGATGTTCTTGAACTCCTTCAGACCACAGTTGCTTCTTAAGAGACTACAGATTACAAGTAATTCCCTAAAGCTTTTCTACTCAAGTTTTTCTTACTTTATAGCTGCATTTATAGTTTCCACAGCTGATCTTCAGTGAAACAGTTTGGACTTTCCATACTACTTCATTAAAAAATTAAAGTTGACAAAATCCCCTTGTATCAAAAAGCACATTCCAACCCTACCACATCTGTCATGCAAATCTGAAAGACATCTGTTGCAGTTCCCAGAGACCAGGTCCCCAAGCTGGATAGGAAAGGTGCTTTCCTCCATGATCACTGTATATTTTCCACTCACTGAGAGTAAAGCATCCAATTCTAGAATTAACTAACTTTATAATCCTGCAGTGGAATTCACATTGTCTGGCTAACAGATGTCCACCCAGATGTTCTCTCACTTCCCCTTTTCCACAGGATATGGGGAGGAAGTATGATTAAAAAGCTTCTGGGGTGACACATCAGGGCGATCACTTAACAGTTACCATCATAGGTAGAAAAGACATGACTTGGGGATGATTAATTTAATTTATTGCTCATTCAAACTAGACTAGAAAGATGAGAAACAAAGACAAAACAAGCCTACAAGACATCTCTACCCAGTACTTAACCTGAAAGCAAGACACCAAAGAAAGCACAGTCTCAGCACATCAGACATAGCCATAGGTCTGTGATTGTTTGGATGTGGCATTTGGACAAGCACTACGTGTCCCATCTCAGCTAAATGACAAAATCCAGAAGTTATTTGCCATAATTGCAATGGTCTCTGCCTTCAGCTTTTGTAAAATGGTCATGCATTTGTGCATTGCAAATAATAAACAGTAAAAAACAATTTCTTTCCTGAGCAAACTAGTGAGGAGACACAGCTCTGAAAAATGGAGTCTCGTGAACCAGAAAAAAAAAAGGAAATGGTTGATTCCGTTGGTTTAGCATTTGGGAACAGTGCAAACCAGCACCAGCACAGTGAGTGGAAAGGTATGTCCCTACAGCTGAAAGTTTGAAGCCTAAGTGTTTCTACTTGAAAAAAGTTCCATATAGGGTTTTGGGAACTAAAAAACCAAAACCACATAAAATGTGGAAAACAGCCTTGCATATAGAACACTGTGTTAAAAAATGTATGGAAAATTAGACTGCATTATGGAGCATATCACGACCCATTAGAGGGAAAACAAACATGTGAAAGTCAACTTGAGAGAGATGATTCATTTCTATGAAGAAAACTGAACCTCTGAAAATTGATACAGTTCTAATTAAAAGTCCAGAGGAATGACTCAATTATGTTTCTAGCCCAGCCATTAGTTCTTCTCTGTGCTTTTCTTATTGGATTTCATTGCCAACGCTATCCATGTAAGAAGCTTCATTATTTTGTTGTTTAATAAAGTAGTGTTAACAGTAATTGCCCTTCTCATGTTACTAAAAGAATATTAAATGATCAAAATAATCTTCAAGTAGAAAGTTAAAAGCATGTAAACTTATAAAATACTAGTATCACAATACATGCAAGAAAATTACTTACACCATCTATACTTTTCTTGAAGCCAAGCAGCATCCTAGAATTCCATTTAATTAACTGACCACAACTATCTACAGTATCACTAACACTCCACTTCCATAACTGTATTTTATGCGACAGAAAATAGGAAAAAAGTCAAACAGAACTGTCTATACAAGACCAAAGATGTGCTTTGTATAGTCATGTCTTTGGAACACCTTTGATCTGCTCAACGCATAATTAGTACACCTGCATGTCCCAAAACCTCACTTTCAACTACAAACTATATGCATGTAGATTTTCAAATTGATCCCTAATCTTTTCAGCTTGATCCCTTACAGTTCACAGCTGAATTTCTGATCCTTCTACTTCATGAAATTCTGAAGGACACTTACATAGTTTTTGCAGAAGATATGTTGGGTAGAGAGCAGTTGTTTGGTACTTCCATCTAACAGACAAAGTACTGCTGTCTTGGAAATTCATTGCAGAGAAAACGACATGAGAAAAAGAATAGTGGAAATTAAGTATGCAGGAAAAAAGGTGGGTTGTTTGTTTTTTTTTTTCAGGCTACATATGCAAGCATATGTGCAATCAAAAACAGATTAGCCAACTTCATGGAAGACCACCCAGGCCTGCAAAGCATAAAGAAACAGCTGTAGCAGGAAGGTGAGAGGACAAACCAAAACAATACCTGTCTGTTCTTTTCCTACAGACCAGCGACTGCCAGGAAACAATCCCATGGGACAGTCACATTGTTGTATTTAATAAATTCTCTAAAGTGCTTTTAGGGTTTTTTTTACCATTATTAATTAGATTTGAAAATGTTTGAACCCACAAATACCAGCTCTGAAACCTCATAATACATGTAAAACTGCTAAGAAAATCTAGTCATACAAAAGAATAGCTCTGATATGAAGATGATGGGAAGCAAAACACATCAGAAGGAAGAGAATACTTTGCAACTTTTATCAAGAATATAGAGGGAAGGTATTTTTTAAAATCATCCTTTGCTAGTCACATGTGAATGAATACCTGAGCATTATATGACAAATTGTTCTACAGTTTAAGAGCCATGAGAAAGGAAAATTCTTTGTATACCCAACTCAAACTTCTACTGCTGTGACCATGAATTAGAATTACTAGTCTTTCCTGCAAGTAGACAAGAACAAGAAATTTTTCATATTCTTTTACAATGTTTAATACTTAATGTGTGTGGAGGAAAAAAGAAAAGAAAAAAAAAGTCATCACAAAATAAATTTTTCTTGCCTGCATTGTCCCAATCATCGCAAATGTATGGTCTTGCTTTTCTACTTGCTAATGTAACAAGTGGCTATAGTAGACAGCCAAAACCATGCATAGTACTTCAAGCCTGAGATTAACAAGACCATGTATCAATGCTAAATACATTTACACTTTATTGATATTTTCTCTTTCGCATCCAGTGAACTATCCTTTTCATTGCAGCTCTGATTATTCTTTTTATTCCTTAGGGTGTTCTAAGTAAAAGTAACTAAGGTCAAGTCCAGTTCTAATGAAATGAGAGAAAGCTTTGCCATCAAACTTAATATAACCATGATACAGTTGTTAGTGAATAAAAGCCACATATCTTTTTATCCTCTGCATATTATTCAGTCTTTGCAGCATAGCCAATATTTCTAGACTTTTGCCCATTTCCTAGTGTATTTCTATTTTCCTGCAAATGACCAATGTCACTCTGTAATGACCACCATTTGTTTTACTTTAAGTTTGCCTTTTACTATATAATGCACATGTATAAGATATGTTATGACATAGCACATTGGGAGTGCACATTAGGGAGAAATCTGTTAATTGCTTTGTCCTGCTTCTGCACATTGATTTATGATGAAGCTTCTGGGGAGAGCAAGTATTTCCTTGGGGCTGAGATGCAAGGAGAGTGAGGAGAGAGAAGAAAAAAGAATGACTGGGAAAGAGAGCGTACCTAAATGACAGAAGCCTAGGCAGCAGGAACGGCTGAGAGAAGTGAGAGACACTCGAACCTCAGAGGTGATGGATAAAAGCCTTTATCTGGAGGCTCAGAGGAGAACACAAACGTTGTTCTCCAGCCACAGAATCACTGGGGTAAAAACTAAGTCTGAAAGAAAAACTGTGGCTGTACTAGGGAAAGAACGTCAAGACTGCAAATGGAGAGCAGTCAGGCAGAGTAAAATTTGTAAACCCTTACCATCAGTTTCAGTTTACCTGGCTACTTTGAGTTGGGTTTTTTTTTGCTTTGAAATATTAATTGCTATAATTTATACTCAATAAGAGTCTGGCTTTTGGATTAAAAACTATTTTTGTCATTTTTGGGGAACACATGCTACAGAGAAGAGTTTAGGCAAATCCACATGGAAGATATAGCTGACTCAGTCTCACCACACCTACAGAACACCAGATATTTGTGAGACTTTTTTTTCACAAGAAATATGAACACATGAGCTCTTATCTGAAGACTGAGAAGCTTTATTACCCACACACAAAGTTGCACTTCTGCTTGCACCCTCTCTGTCAAAACTCTTCCACGTAGAAATTACAGTCATGTTTTTAAAATTTATTACATATGCTCACTAGAGAACTAATTTTCTAAAAATGGATTTGTGTACAATGAGTTTTAATTTCTAAGACACTTTCCCCTACTCTGCTCAGTTCCAGTCTCCTTGATGACTTATTGTTATTAAGAAGAACTCCCTGGATCTTTCCTGCAGGCAACTCTTGATCTCTCTCATAATTTCAGCAGTAGTACCAGCTTATTTTGCATAATTAAAAAACTGCTCTGGTTTATCAAGCACTTGGATGAAAATTGAATATATGTGCTTTTATAGAGAGTTCTCTAGAACTTTATTTGGGCTTCAAGAAATATGGTCTGAAACATTATCCCACTCATATTTTGTAAGTATTCTTTACTATTTATTAAATATACAATTACACAAAATAAAACAAATAATTCTTTATAGATGATATTTTTTTGCTAAATAATTGAACTGTTCTTCAGTAAAAGGAGAGGCGAGGTCTATACAAATGCAGAATTGCCTTATATGTTATCTATTTTATAATTTCTTTGAAAGATTAATTAGGGCATTATTCAGATGCTGCCCACATCCATTCATCTTCCAGACAAATTTTTTTGAAGAAAACTTTGGCCTTTTATCTTTCCCTGCCTTCCAGAAGGCTTGCTGTTGTACCACAGAGTTCCAACAACATGAAAACTTTTCAAAATTAAGGCTACTTACTGTCATCTAAAAGCCCTTCATCCACTAACACCCAGTCCAGATACCCACTGCCCACCTAATCCTCTTTCAGTCAGTCTGCTAAGCAGTTGAAAATACCTGCACAGAAAGGAATAAAATGCAGGAATCAGTCTGTGGAAAAGACTAGGTAGGGAAGGTATCTTGGTAGTAGCAACTATATTTACATAGTCACTACATTTATACACCCTTGGTGGAGAAGCTGATGAAAACCATTACAAGAATGAACAGATTCCTGCAGGCTCTGGACTAAGATGTCAAGATGGGACTGCTCCTCTGCAGTTTCTGCCAACTAAATACTCCCAAATGGAGTCACTTGCACATACAGCTTTTATAGTAGGAACTGATGAAACCTCTTATAATTCAAATATTAATCTAATCAAAAATTCCATTAACAAAGAACATTGGAGTGGTGGTGTATTACAGATTAATAAGAATTCATTACATCTCTCGCCTGTGGTGCTAATGATTCATTGGTCTTTCAGTAGAACACAGAGGGATATCTCTAACAGCTTGCAAGAGTTGTCTAAGAAAAAATGTAGTAGCACTTGCTCATTCTGCAAAATGCTAGCAAAAAGTATTGTATCTTAGAAGTGAAATACCGTACTGAGAAAAATGTTCATAGCACATATCAGTGTGACCACACACACAAAGAAAAGTGGTGTTCTAATCACTGAACTTTCTCAGAAATTAACAACTTTGCACAATACCCTCAGTGGTCTCACAAAAATCACAACCACACTAGAAATCAGCAAAAATAAAGGGGGCAGTAGGAAAGTAGATATGTACAAGTTCAGTTTTTGAGTCCCAGTGTTCAGTTAAATAGTCGGGGGAAGGAACACTGAGCATATATGTTTTGCATCTACAGACGTTGGGGGGGTATGTTAAGTTCTTTTTCTCTGAGGCAATGCACATTTGATTGCAGTGGCATGCCTTCAATAACTGGAGGCATTTAACCCAAGTTGCAATGCAAACAATTTTCTGCAATCTAATTTACTGTTCTTCAAGGCACAAGTTCTTTGCACAAGAATAGGCAAGAGATGCCCTACACACTGCCAAGATTTTTCCATTTTTTTTTTACTTTTTTTTTTTTTTTTTTTTTTTAACTTCAGAAACTGTCAACTATGTAGTAAAACTAGATAATATTTTGTGGCTGATGCTACAGGCTGTAGAATGTCCAGGTACTGTTCCAGAGTAGTGGTGTCAGAGACATGAATAAACAATTTGATCTTCCCTAAAATGCATTACAACAAGAATAGGATGATAACATAAATCAACACCATATTCCATTTCCAACAACAAGAATATAGACAGCTGTATTTGTTACATTCCTTTTTTTCCTCTCTACCCACAAATATTTACGCTTTTAAATATTGCCTTCTGGTACTTGCCAAAATAGCAAAAAAAATAGTGCATCAGACAAGAAAATGCCTGTTCTGTAGGCTTTAACCAAGGGCAACAGGGAATACAGGCAAGTACCTAAATTACTAATCTGCAGAAGACATAACAAGATACCTGGGGTTTTTTAATCTTCCATCAACATGCATCTGCCAGTTGCATGGAATGACATGGAAAATACAGTTTTATAGGACATAGTCTGCAGCTACCATGTCAAACTTGAAGCAGTGCTAAAAATGTCAGTGAATGAGAAAAGGTCAGATCTTACATTCAGATGATACATAACATACAGCATGCCCTGTCACACGGAATTCTTTTCTGCTCTCTTAAAGGCAATTCTTATTGTGACATCAATTAACATACAAGCTTAGGGATGAGGGAAGTTATAGATGCTAATGGGGTCTAGCAGAAGAACAGACTAGGATGTCCTGGTATGTCTTTCCCAACCCTGAATTCTCCAAATTTTTGAGCCATTTCATTATACTTCAACTTGTATGTGAATAAGAGAGGAAAAGAAAGAACAAGGGATATCTTAAGTAAACTGAGCTTAACCTTAAGAAAAGAAGCAGTTGAAAATAACCTACATCAATCTTACATTTAAGAGACAGAATCATACCCAATTAATTTTAATTAAGTTATTCCATTAGCACTGATTTTCTTTGACACTGCAGAGCATGACCTCCTCTATGCTATGGGTTAGCAGCAAGGCTGAGCTTCCATCGTAATGAAATTCCTCACTTAAACTTCATTACATTGTTGCACTAATGGAGTGGAAAGGATAAAGCGAGCATTTTACACATCATCTGCCCTATCTCAGCCCTCAGAGAGGTATTCCGCTAGCTCACAAGCTCATATATGTGCTAGGAAGATGCTGTTGTCTACTGCAATAACGTCAACATAAACTTCTATCTGCTGCATAACTTATTTCTGTAATAATATGACAATAATAAGCACAAATTACCCAATCACTTTTTGTTCTTCCTTTTCAGCTGCTCTATTCTAACCCACACATAGCAATTCCTATTCCCTTGTGCACCATGTTTCTCTCCTTCCCCTTCCAAACCTCTTCCCATCCTTCTCTGGAGTTAATATTTTAAAACATTTTTAAGTTAGAATTAAAAAAAAAAATATATATAAATATACTCCCTTCTCTTGTCATCATACAACACAACCTCAGAGCAGGCAGTAGCCTTTCCATTGTGCCCTACAGGCAAAAGAAACATTCATTTGCAGGCAAAAAAAGCACACTTCAAAATTCTATGTCAAATTTACTGACACCTGAAATGACAACCAAGAGGAATTTAGAGAAAAGACATTCCCCTTCTTTTTCTTTCAAATATATTTACCCCATATAAATAGCAGTGGCAGCTAATCCAGAAACTAAAAAGGTCCATAGATTTTCATAAGATCTCATGGATGAAGACAGCACTTCCTGAAGCCTAGTAGCTAATTTAACATTTTATAGCCCAACCTAAAGGTAGCTGAAGTGTATCATGAGAGATTGCTTTCAACCACTGCGGACCTCCAGAAGTAATTTCATTTGATCATCTGAATGCTAGGCTTTAAATAGCAAAGAATGAAATTTTGAAGGTACTGCATTCTTAAAAACAGTATTTGAAAGGTAAATTATAGTCAGAACTTAATATTAAAGCCCTGGAGATTCTTTAAAGACATTTCTCCTAAGAAATGATCCAAAACCTCTTGAATTATCAGAGGTGTCAAAATCTGCTTTTGGTAGAAACTCTCCACAGATCATTTCATTAAATCATTTGATCACTGGCTATTAAATAAAAAAGGAAACAATTTTGCAGAAGAGCAGAGAGGGGAAAATAGCTACAATTAAGTATAGCGATTTAAAGTTGCATTCTTCTGTCATTAGAAACCTAGTAATACACTAGCATGTTCACATGCTAGTACTGAAGAATAAGGAAAAGAGGATACAGAGTTTGTCTGATGAAGTTCAATAAAGTTCATTTATCCCCACAACTATCTGAATTGCTTGCTTAGTTTCTTATGTGGGAATACTGAAAATAAGTGTTTATCCAGTGGTGCCAGTGGCCAGCTCTCACTATTTCTCTGTCACTATCTAGTCTGGGATTATTGAAAAAAAAGTGCAAAAGAAATAACAATTTTGATTCATCTTCTGCCTGGTACAAATTGTGTTCTGCACTCTCCTTTTTAAGAACTTGATCCAATTTCAAATAATTCACATTATTTGTACATATATTAACAAATTGAAATGGAATGGCATGACCTTGTTTTCCATTATACAACTCTAGGTCTCAGAGGGCAGAGACAAAGCACCAATATGCCTGCTAAATTTTCAGTTATTAAAACTGTATAGACATGAGGGTGAAGAAAAGCAGAATTCAGCTGCACGCATGAAGGGAAAAGAAAGGTGATTGTCACATAGAGAAAAGGAGATTACAAATATGCTAAAATTAATCATTTACAATTACACAAAAACACATGCAGAGAAGTTTTTCCTTAAGTGAATCTTAAAAACCATATAGAAACTGCATTTTTTAAGTCTTTAAGAACAGGGTTTGCCAGACCACATGAGGGTATTGGTCCATCTGTCCAGTAAGCCAGTGACAGAGGACTTCAGGGAGCTCAGCCAGGAAGCATGTACAGAATTGCTTAGGGCAATTGTTTTCTTCTAGTACTCGTTATGCATCCTAAAAGACAGGTTCTGCTTATTTTTTCTTATTATATGGAACTGTGTATGTTACTGAACATGATAAGTATTACAGGTTGATTCTGTTTTGTCCATTTCCATTGCTGCAGAGCACAGGAGAACAAAGGAGACTCTACTAAATGGATGATGACAACTTCTCTCTTCACCAAATCATTGAGAATAAAGCAAAAGCTCTGCAAATGCATCCCCTTGTGCACCATCATACTGTTAAAGAAAATTACTTTTTTCAGGTATAAAGACTGAAAGTCCGGGGCAGTTGTAAGAATCATCCACATTGTAGATCTTACCTATGCACATGCAAGGAAAACCTCCTAACTTTCTAACCCAGGAAGTAGGGATTCCATACAGACTAAATAGATGTACATGATTGCCTGTGTCAGAAACATTTCACAGGACTGCAGTCACACGCAGAGCTTAGTAACTCTCGGCATAATATGAAGATTTTTTTTTTTTTTTAAACACTATAAAAACTATTTTGGTATAAGTCTAGACTTCATGGCCAGCAGGAAGACCTCTGGTGACCACCTTAGCCAAGGAGTGCTGAGGCTGTGACTCCTGAAACTGTTCCGACCCAGAAGTTTCACAAGAGAGCTGATGCAACAAGCTGCTGTTTATTTATGAATAAAGGTAGTTATCAAAACCCAGTCTCCTGGCCTCCTTCTCACAGTAGTATTTGAAACTATGAACTGAACAGGAGACTTGCTTCTTTTTGGCTGGGTCTGTTTTCTTCTAAATAGGTAAACTGAACTGGCTTGTTAAGCAAGTAAGTGACCAACAGAGATCGTTCACAGGGAGAAAAAGCAGGTGGAGGGAGGGAAGGAGGAAGTTGCTGCCTTATTTGGACATTAAAACATCACCATTTCAGTTCCAGCATGGCCAAGCTTGACAGAGATAACGGAGAACCACCTACTCAGGTAATAAATACTTTCCCAAATACGCCTGAGGAATGAACACTGCTAGACCTTCTTATTTATTACCTGGCATTATTACCTGCATTCATCACTTGCATAAAGGGTCTGCCACCAAGCTTAAGAGTATTTTACATCCTTTCTTCACTATTTTAAGGACAGTAAAACCATGTAACAAACTGTTCTGGTCCATTCTGGAAGAGAATCTTAAATACAAATTTTGAACAAACCAACTGATAGATTTTATGACAAAATTGGAAAGTTTGAACACTAGAAACACGGAACTTAGAGATCATGACCTAGGTGAGGCCGATAATCAAGCTATCATTTATTCCTTCTTAGGTACTGGAAGAGGAGAAAAAAACCCAATAGCAATCAATCAATATAAGTATTGTGCTTTGTTTGAGATACTTTAAAATTCTTACCTACAAGTCAATCGACAATGACCATGATTAAAGAACTCATCTTGTGTCTTGTATCTTTTTCTGTGGGGAGTTTACTCATCTGCTTAAGCCCAATGGTGTAACTTTACACAAGCAAAAGATGCCATTAGAGTAACAGATTCTGCCACAGATTCAATTTCACAGCTGCTGTGAAATGCTAAGGCATAGGGCTGTAACGTTATCCTTGTAATTTTTTCACACTTCCATGTTTTAAAGGCTTCCTGGTCTGTGCCACCATCACACTTCTGCAAGATAATGCACGCACCTGGATAATCTACTGAATCATTTCCCTTAGTCCTGGTTTGCTTTAAATCCATCAGAGAAAAAAGAGGACATAGCTGCAATGGCCTGGCCTTATTTGGTTATTTCTCACTTTTAGTTCATAGTTTCTATTTAGTTTGTTAAGACAGACAGATGACAAGCCAAAAAGATAGATATTTTAGTGCCTCTCAGCACAGCATCTCATCATCAATCTAAATAGTGTTTGGGGCAGAAAAATGAAATGAAGGTTGAGATGGGAGAAGGATGAGATTGAGACTTCTTGATCTCCAGTCCTTTAAGCCGAAGAGTGATGTGTCCTCTAAATTTCAAGCCAAGGAACATAAAAGGAAAAAACGTGTCCTGCCACCTTGGTCTAATCATGCGTAGTTAGGTGTTCCTAGCCATCAGCACTTTAGCATACTTGACTAGTGATGTATGAAGTAGGCCACCCTTAGAAATTGGTTTTCTTGCTCTGCGTCCAGAACTAGTGTAACCACAGGCCATAAATACTTAGGCTGTTCAATATCCTCTTACTTGTATTTTTTTAGAATGATTTACTCACGAAACCAGGTTAAAATTGCAGCTGTAATTCACATTGGGGATTGAAAAGCTGTCTGGCTTCAAGGCACTTGGGAGTTATTACCCATTTAGACTACAGGCAGAACAAGCCCTGTAGCCTGATTTGCTGACATTTGTCCAAAAAGGTTTCAGCACTGCTGTGTTAATTGACTGGCCTTGATCTGGACAGGGGACAGAGCACAGATTTACTCCCCTATTTCACCATAATCTCAAATTCTACTTCCATCCTCTTTTGGACCACTTAAAATCTGTCACCAGAAATAATTATTGATACTGAAATGAAATGCTCCTGTTGACTCCGTTACCCAAAAGGTTCCAAGAATTTTGGTTCACTGAAACAAGCCATTTACAAAGTACAGTAAAATAAAGTTTCTAAAATAACAGTCCTGTTTTCAGAGCTCTAGCTGTTGGCCTCAGGTTGATTCTAGAAGAAACAAAAGATCTTGCAATAAAAAGGAGATGCCTGCTTCAAGGTTTCCCCAAACCAGCTCATCCTAATTTTCTGGCAAATCACATCAAGGATTCAATTGCCGTGTAATTTTGATAATTTTCAGACTATATTCCAAAAAGTGACTTGCCTATCTCCCTGACACAGTCCTGTCACCACAGAGCCAATTTTGAAAGCAGAATTGCTCACACAATTCATGGAAACAAAATGGCATAGTACCTGTATTATATCCCCCCATTTCACCTAGTGAACTGAGGACTTTCCATAATTTCTTGGGAAAGTGAATAAAATATACTATCTTTTCTAAATAGAAAGACAATTTTGATTCTTCACACCTGCAAAAAAAAACATTATTAGCGGAGTTGGAACAGTTGGGACCACAGTCCCAGGAATAGCATATTTAAGGGAGCTGGAAAATCAAAGGACATTGAGATTGATTACTCACTCCTGCTTTAAAATTGGATGAACAGCCTATCCCTTTCCTGTCAGTGGTAATACAGTAGCAACCCAGATGTAGTGAAATTATTTTATAAATACAGGCCTCCCAGCTTTGTTCATAGTTCTGTTCTCAACTCAACATGGGTCCCATATGTGATAAAACACTTTCCTAAGCAACCTGTTAACGCAAGTGTGAAAAAACGCAAAAAACAGTGAAGGAGGTTAACTTATCTAGGAGCAAAAGCCAACCTGACGCAAAAAAAGTACACCGAGAGACCCTTTGCACCCACTTGCCTGGGTGCTGGGATAGGCATCCTGACAAGTGCTTTGGATCTATATCATTTCTCCTTCTGTCAGCA
The DNA here is from genome assembly GCA_013396735.1 of Grallaria varia. NCBI lineage: Eukaryota > Metazoa > Chordata > Aves > Passeriformes > Formicariidae > Grallaria > Grallaria varia. The sequence continues at coordinate 86,465 of VWZG01011086.1, forward strand.
CTTTCCTGTTGCTGACAGATGCAATTGGCATTTGTCCAAAAAGCAGATCACTTTTCAACACCATGGACACCATAGACTATACACGTGTTCTGCAGAACTGGAAATATTATTTTGTGGAAATATTATTTCTACCTCATTTTACTTCCCTGATACTGAGCTGGCTAACCATACAAATTGCAACAGAAGAAGGGAAAGATGATTCCATCAGCAAATGATTTCCGAAATACCCTGTTTAACAGACCCAAGATAGTAAATTCCTGCCAAGCTCTGAAGATGGTGACTGATATCTCCTTTGTGTTAGCACATCAGAGGGAAAGGCATCTGAGAGAATTTTCTCTTCTCCTTGCAGCTTGCTTAATTTACTTACCATCATACTAAAGCATGATTGCAGAGCTCATCTGCAAGTATCCTACCACTACTCTCTGCTTGAAGTGAAGGTCTCTAGGTCTTTCCAAAGGTTACATTTTTCTGCCTTCATACTGAATGTATCTGATCAAAGAAACTATTTTAAGTCTCTTTAATCAGATATTCGTCAAAGGTCTTTTTGCTGGCCTGTAGGAACTAGGAACTGAATCTCTGAGATCTGCCTACAACAGAACAGTTAGTTTTAAAATAACAAATTCAAATAACTATGACAGGACGGAATGCAGTCCAGCAATATTAATTCAGTACCAGGGAGTTCTCAGGGGTTCTGTCGAGCTTCATCCTCATGCAATCTTTGGTATCAGTATGCTCTAGTGCATAGTACGGTAACAGACTTTCCCTGTGTAGAAAAAAGGCAAAAAATGCAACAAGTCCTGTCAGCTGAAGGATGCAATAGATACAGAAGGACAGGACTAAAAGCATGTTGCTGTGCCAGGGCAGTGGGAAGAAAACCCTGCACTGTGGAGAGGGCATGTGTCAGCGCACAAAGATGAAATCTGGGCAAAGCACTAAGAGAAACACTGGACGGGACCAGAACTCATCACACTCTGTCCAAAAACCTGGGTAAATTTCACAATGCCTACAAATGCAAAAATATCAGCTCGCAGTTGATCGCCTTTTCCTCATGTCAGAGTTAGCAAATACGAACATTATTTACAAATCTCCGGCAAACATAGGTTTTGGGACATATTGGACCTAAGGGGGCTTCAAGTCATTTTGTGAGGAACACTTGGCTGGGCAGTGTGAGAGAAGCTATAAAGTCTGTGTGTGGAGATAAACACAAACACTTCCAATGATTTGGAAAGTGTTTTCAATCACTAGAATATAGAATCAATTTTACAAAAGAAACAAAACAAACAAAGACACAAAAAAAAACCCAGAACCACCCACTCCATGACCAATCTCACCAACTGGAAAAGAACGCTTGAAGAGCTTTCCATACAGATCACTGATGGCCAAGTTTGCTTTTGCAAGAAAATAAAAGTACTGTAGGATTTTCAAGTGTTCAGCATGAGAATGCCTAAAGAACCCTGAATTAATGTTGATTATTTCTGTCAGCAGTCAAATTCAAAACTTCTTATATCCTCTCTAACTTCAAGCTGTGCCCTTCCGTCCTGTACAGTTGTAGGCATATACAGAACATCCTGCACCTTTGAACCAGAATGGTCATTGTACACACAACATCTCCATTATAAACAAAGGTATTTTGCTGCATGGTGCTGGCAGCTAGAAATTACTCCTCAGTAAGAGATTCACTCAACATACAGCTGTAGGAGTTGGGAACTGAGAAAAAATGGTCAGCATGTGCTGCCTTTTGATCCAAAAATCTGGAACTCAGATTTTCATTCATCGTAAATTTTAGAAGGACATAGATATGTTTTATTTACATACATACATATATGTATGTTATTTGTTGTGTTAAGACTAATGAGTTTGGCAGAAAATGAACCCTTTGCATTCCAGCTGGTCTCCAGAGATCAGAGGGGCTAGGGGTGGCTGGGCTTAATTTCTGATTACAAGAAATTCAGAACTAAGCCTAGTAGAGTTCAATAGGACCTTCCATGAGCACTGATTTACAAGGGCAGTTTTACATTTCAATACTATAGGTCTGGTTGCATTCAATAAGAACTTGTGCGATCACAGATTCACAAGTAGTGAGAGCAACCAATCCAACGTTGTAGGTCTGTTCATATTTAGTAAGAAACTTTTGATCATAGATTGACTAATAGTACAGCTTATTGAATCAACAGAAAAAGAGTTTCAGAATTGTTCTTGATAAATCACTAGTTGTGATAAGAGTTCTAACAATAACAATATTGTTTTAACCCAGGTAATAAGAGTAATCCTATGAAGAATCTTACACAGAAGGTACGCCTGCTTGGGAGGGCGAAGAGAAGAGTGGTGTGTTGACTGCCTCTTAGGTCTTTTGGGTCTTCCTGCTAACTAGGTGAAATTTCTATCCTTCTTATATACAACCCAATCTTACTCTCCTCCTCTTCCGTAAGCATGATCTAAGCAGAGTTTTGAGTACTATAGCCATTTACGTAGCGGCAGCATGTACTTCATTAAGCTTATTAGTGTATACAGGTTGTGTTTCTAATCGAAATGACAGTGAATCAGGCAAAAGTTAGTTTTTGGCCACAGTTTCCCTCAAAGTTCCAGTCATGTGACTTTGTTCTCTTCTGTGCTCTTAGCCTGACCCAAAAGAGGACCACCCTGTCTTCACAGGACCTCATCCGTCAGCCAACTCATCTTTTCTTGACATCAGCTATGCAGTTCTCCATCTGCAAAGATAATGTAGAGGGTACACAGCAAAGGCCATGGATAGTAAGCCTTAGACCTTGCCTTTCTCCTTGGTTGTCTTCCCCCAGTTAGTACAGCAGCCTCTAATTGCTTCTTACATCTTTTTAATGACAGAAACTTATTCAAGTAATATCCTAATAGATAGGATAGACAAATAAGTCACTTTAATAATTTATTTGATAGTAAAAGACTATCAAGGTCTTTGTTGCTTTACTGGTTGCAAAGCAAACTAAAGTCAATATGTAGACTGTCAAATTGGAAAGGTAATGAGATTCTACAAGACACCCAGTAGACAAAGACAGTGCTTTTACTTTCTGGTTCTTACACCAGATTGGTTTTTTCCTTTTGAAGAAACTGTGATTTTTTTGAGTGAGAAAGATGGAAGCAAAATCACCACTTAACTAGATTAAATGAGCCTTTGCTTCTCCCATTTAGTAAGTTCTTTCACTGTGATAACTTGGTTAGCAATACTTCTTACAGTCTACATATTTGTGTTGTTCTAAATTGATTTTTTTTGTTGTTGTTGTAATACTTTTCTTATTTTCCCAGCCTAAGCAGCGAAGTTAATAAGAGATATAAGTAAGGGATATGGACTACAGGAAGTAGGGGTGGGGAGAGGGGGGCAGGAAGAAACATTCTCCACTTTCTTATATGGTACATAAACTATAATTTCTTGATCTGTCATTATATCACATTAAAAGATTCTAGTCAATCCACAATAATTCATAAGAAGCTATACCATTGACTTGCAAAGGCCTAACTCCCATTCCAATATCCTCATAGGATATTTACACAAATTGGAAGCTTAAATACCTTACTGGATTGAGATTTGATCATTAAGCTCAGCAAATATCTATTTGTTATAGTACCATATAAATACATTCTATAGTACAACAAAATTATCTGAATCATGACACAGATTTTAGTTTTCTTAATGTGGCTGAGAATGGTTAAATGTTTTCCTGTTTGAAACAATAACAGTATTTTTCCTTTATCATTTATATTTCTTGAGGAAAATGAGCAAGAAACAAATAATAATGACAAGAAAAGATATTGTAAAAATACTTAGCCTTTTAAAGTACCCTCTTGGAAATTTCGCTTTTTATATTACATCCCCAAGGAGAGAGATTACTACTAATTGAGAGTAGCATTACTGCACTAATTGCTAGAAAAAATTACATGGCCTTGGTTTGAAACTAAGAGAAACTCACTGACTAACATACACCATACAGAATAGATACACTCAAAAAAAATCTTTTTATCTCAGGTCTCTCATATCTATGGTACAGGGTTGTGTCTATCCCTGCCAAAGTGAATGTTCATTCCTATTGTCATTTTTATACATCAATTCTATTTTGCTTTTGCCCTAACTGCACTCAAAAATTTTATTGAACGTATTACCAAAGGTAAACTGAATTTACTGAATTATTTTTACTTGGCCATTGGACTCAGAGTGCTAATCCTGTCTCTCATGTCCCATCAATGCTCATAACAATATCATCATTCTCCTTTTGGAAGCCACAGACAGAAATTACTTCAGATAAAAATTAAACCCTACTTGGCAGATATAGCAGATACTTTTCCACTGGATGTCCTTCTCATCTTTGACATTTCCACCTTGCCTGAAAAACAGTTGATTTTCTCCTAACACCTCTTTATGGTCCTTCACAAATTATGCCAACTGGACTGAAAAATACTGTTGTTTTAATCTGGTAAAGTTTTCCATCCAGATTTTACAAATAATAAATTTTGAAAGGTTTAAGACAGAGACTGATTTTTTTTAATCTGGTCTGCCCCAGCGACCTCATATAAATAATTCTAATGTTGCCTTGTTTTATTGTGGGGAAACGCATGTAAGCAATGCAAGTCAGTAGATAATCACAGCCACAGAAATGGCAGAGTTAAGAGTATAAATGGCTAAATAAGCTATAGACATATTTCTTTTCAATCCATTACATGGCATTTAAAAGACTTTTGGTTGGGATTTGGGTTATACAGCATCACTATAAAAATGTGAATTTCCAAACTTGTTACTTGCTCAAATGAACAAAATCTTCTGACTTGGAATAAGGCCATCTCTGGCTGGGATACAGACAACGCTGCTATTTGTCGTATATCTGGTTACAACTTTTAAAATGAAAAAAATTCCCACAATGGTATGAAAGGTCCATATGAAACAATGGCAAATAATGACTTGCAAATCAAAAAACATCCTAACTGGTAAAAAGAACCATGAAGAAAGTGCAACTGTGTCACTGGTTTATGGGAAAAATGAGAAAACACTTAAAATCCCCAACAAAAAACCCTTTACCCATTCTTCCAAGAAAAGAATGGTATGTGATCAAATGAAGAGCCAGCATTGAAAATAAGAGCGAATTTCCCCCTAAGTTTAATTTGTAGTCATTCCAGATTCAAATATACTCTTAAAAAAAAAAAAAAAAAAAAAAGGTGATTTATCTAAGGTGTATTGATAGGTTAGGTCACTGTATAATTCAAGAGGAAGAGAAAATTCTGATCATTACCTTCATCATATTCAGCAATTACCAACAGCCTGTAAAACTTGTGCAATTATTTCTGCTGACATTATTTTACTTTACAAGGAAATTGCACTTTAGTGACTTGACCAAGGCCTTACAAGGAATAGAAGCGGACTACTTCCTCCCTGTTTTGCCTCTATCTCAAGTTACATGGGCAAAGTAAGCCAGAAAATAATCCATAACAAACACTGACTTGGAGCGTGTGTGTAATTTTGTACTCACAGAACATTCAACTGAAAGAAAATACTACTATAATACTTTTACAGCCAAATTTTGCAATGCACTGTATGATACCCTCTGCTTTTCTGAATCTGATGAAAATCTGCTTCTAAGAATGTTTTTATACTCATGAGGCCAGATATCAAACTTATGAAACAGAAGAATAAAGGGAAGCATCTTTTCACGTAGGTCAAGGAACATAACCAAAATTTACATGTTTCTCCTCTACCTCTCTGGGGAAAAAAAAAAAATTTAGTAAAATCCAACAAACCCTGAATTTACTCAAAACCAAAGCACAGCCTCAGCTTCTTTGTATCAGAAAAAAAAAACAAAAAACAAAAAAACCCCAAAAAACGAGAACAATTCTTTGTCTACATGGTTCACTGGCTACTCCATGCTGTTGAAAGATTTCTAATACAGACGGTCTCAACTTTTTTGGGCTACATCACCATTACAAATGGTGTTTCCCTTACAAGAATTGCAAAAGATTTTGTATGAAATCAGAAACTTGCCTCCAGCTGTAGTGAAGGAAAGAAAACCAGGCTTTATACCCTTTGGGCGGGGAACTTTGCAAGGGCATGCTAAAACTGCCAGAATACTCGTTATCCAGTGATGAAAAGATGATGTACTGAAACACAGGTGCTTTAGTGCTACTTCACTGTGAAACCTGGCATGAGCCTCAGCAATATTGAAATTTCCAGTGCCAACACCTACAAAAATAAAATTAAGTCTAAATTCTTCTACTAAACAGGTGTGAAGTTCTGTGAGTCCTGATACACTCAAAAAATTCTTTTTACCATAAAAATATGTAACCAATAAAATGACATGAAACAATAAAAGCAGCTTTTTAACCATTTGAAGTGTCATAATTTTGCTTGTACGCAAGTTTGATGAGCAGAAGTTGTACTTCTTGCTGTACTCAGAGCTGCACCATTAACATAAAAATGTATGACATCTATAAAAGTTAATAGGCATAACGCTAAAAGCTGCCAAGTCTAAGAGCAGAATAAAAATAAAAGCTTTTGCCTTCAGAATCCCTGTAACTGTGAAATCCATACCCATCTGAGCACTGTGCTCTATGTTATTTTGCTCCAAATATAACACTGCCAGAATGTTATTTAAGCAGTGCTGTGAGTGCTCGTTACATTTTAGAAACACAGCCACTCTTCAATAGATAAACTAACAAGAATAAAAGAAATAAAGAATACAAAACAGACATTTCACAAAGAGATTTGAAGTCACACACCAAACTGGGAGTGAATAAGTCTTCCCACTACTTTAACTACTGCTGTTAGCTTGGTTAAGTGAAGTCTGGCTTCATGCATTATCTATATTCATGCTTCCAGACTGATGACAATACCCAATAAAGAAGAAATCCAGTAAGTTCATTAGCAAAGGTTTTCTTATTACCATCCTAAATTGTGGAACAGTTCAAGTCTGTAGTCTGTCAGTTTCTCCAGCAAGATCTGATGTCTCAGAAGAAGGTATAAATTGCCCTCCAATTGATCTACTCATCTGTACATAGACATTATCTCACTGGAATACATGGGAGACCAATAACAACAGAAATTGCATTTTGTGCATATTTATTTATGCCATTCCACCATGAAGCCTCAATTGTTCTACGCGCCTGTAACAGTGCTTGATGCTATCTCTGACAACAAATATAAAACATAAGCCTAAGCCTGTATTTAATTAAGAAAACCCTGCACTCCAAAATAGTTGGCTGCAGACTCTAAAAATCACCATGAAAACTTACGAGTGCAGATGCCAAGACTCATTGTTTCCACTTATAATGATTATGAGAGAAAAAGATGATCACCCTAACAAAACACACAACAATAAGCACACACACATTAACATCACAAACAAGTTTGATGGGGCAGGCTGAGTAGAATTGTACAATCCTCCTAATAAAATACTCACAGAATTCCCCAATATGTGTTAGTGGAGCAGGACATGAGTAGATGGAACATGAGAGTTGACTGTGTGGTCAGACAAAAATATTTTCTATTTCACAACCCTGTTACTAACCCATAAATATCATTCTCCTGGAACCATTAGCAAATTCCCCTCAGATTATTATACTGCAAGCAGAAGAAGAAGAAACTGGTTTTTACACATCAGTAAAGTCCACATGATCAGCCTCTCTCTACTGAGATTTTCTTATCAAATAGCTCAGATGCAACGTAACCTCATACGGCGCAAAAAAAAAAATACTATTCAGGGATCAGTTTGTCTAAGTTAATACCCATCCACCTCTAGCTGAAGGCATATACACTACTTGATAGTATACACTAATGCTTTACAGACTTCAGGAGGCACAGTTCTTATTCTAGCTAATCACATGGTGTTGGACAAGATGATCTCAGTTTCTCCCTTCAGCTAGATTGGCTTTCGCTCTTTAATTCCAGAGAGAGGGATAGGTAGAAAGTAAAAGTGGACAAACAGTATTAACTGAGCCAACAATCATGGAAAGTCCAGAGCAGGCAATAAGAACCAGAGTTTGGAGGAAAAAGACATTGATCTATACAGCAGCTTGTGAGAACTTGGCACTGAAAGTTCTGCTCAACAACCACAAACACAAACTTAGGAAGCAAGCACAGGAAGCCATTGCAGAAAATGCAGGTGTTGCTAAGTCTCACTTTTTTTTTTCTATACAACATGGACTAAAAATACATGCTCACATGTTCAACAAAAACACAACAAAAAGCAAGAAATTATTTGGTGACAAGATTATTTGGACATTTTCAAGGACATGGCTCTCACTAGATGTTACAGTTTTTTAATAAAACTGCTTAAGAGCTTCTGCTTGAAACCTTACAGTATTTGCTTGTAAAATTGTTTCTAAATAATCTCCTGTTAAACTATATTTGCACCTAAACAATTCATGAAAGATCTCTTTCATTATAACTGAGCATCATAATCTCAGGAGAAAAAAAACCTCTATCACAAATTAAAGAGCCTAACAGTAGCTGCCATTTGCCAAAATACCATGTAGGACTACAGTGCTTGTTTTGAACTTGATCATGACATCCAGTAATATAATTTTATAAACCTGTGGTTCAGACCTGGAATTATTCTTCCATTATAAATACAAAAACCCCTTTGCACAAATGTTTAACCGTCTCTGCATGATATCCTTCAGGCCTCTTGCTGTACAGTTAAATTGAAAATAATAGAAAGGCGCATTTAAGACAGCACTGTGTCTTTCAACCCTGGAGTAATATTCCCACAATTGTTTCTTTGGGGATTGTGCGATCATTTAGCCAGTGAGTTCCCTTCCCAGGGCTCCCAGTGCTATGCAGGAGTTGGCTGGAGCAAGTTTTGTGTTTTGAAGTTACTTGGTGAAGCATTCTGCTCTTCTTTCAGAACCCTGCACTGCAGTACACACAAATGAATTACACACACTCTGACTGCTCTTCATCTGAAATCACTAGTTCATCACATAAAAAAATTTAAGTGTCGTACAGCATAAGAGCAATGAAAATAAATTTGCTCACCCTTGGTTTTTTTCCTCATATTTTTTAACATGTAATCGCACTGTATATGCTCTGCTAACAGAATTTGCAACAGACCTTGGTAAATTGTTAGTAGAGAAAAATCTATATGTGGTTATGTCTTGCAAAAACAAAATTCCAGGGGAAAGGAAAAAAAGAGACTGATGGGCAGAAGAATTTACAACCCAACAGGCAGTAAAGATTAAACAACTTTCAAAAGAAACCAGTGACTTAGGAAAACAGCCACAAATGCCACATAAACTTTGACTGAAGTTTATTACTGATGTGCCTGTAGTAATAATTTTAAGAATTCCTAATAAGTGGCATGACAGAACAGTCCTAACACAATTTCCAATCAATTTTCTCTCCTCTCTCTCTACCTTAATCTGGACTTGAAAAATTATGCTGCGGATCAACATTTTATTAATAAAAAGAATAATCAAAAGAATTTAAAAGCCTGGCAGAAAAATTTATTTCAGTTTTTTTTTTTTCTCTAAAGACAAATACTCAACTTAACTCACTACAACAGATAGACAGGTTAACAGGGAGGCCTCTGAGTGCTTTCCTGGCATGCTGCCATTAACTGAATGGCAGATGACAATTAATAACCTCTATCTAAACAATAATTCATACAGGATTAAACTGCTTACAAATGCTATAGATTGATGCTGCTGAAATTATTATGATGCAATTTTAAATCAGTGTTTTCAATGAAATCATCCCCTAACCCATTCTACATGTATATTTTGGCTTACAAGAGTGAGGTAGGAGGTGCAAGGATGTTTGATCTAGTGAGTCACAACACACCCACCTCTTTTTTTTTTGGTGATTCTTATGCCAAGTACATTACAGAGTTAAGCAGACTAAAATTTGTCTAAAAAGAAGAAAGTTAACAAACAAAATGCCAAGCTCCTGCAAGTTGTACAGAACATTTTCATCAACTTCAGGTAAGTAATAATGAATATATTTATAATTTTGGCTTCCAAATGGCAAAAGATACACCATAAGGACAAAAAATAATAAAGAACATGTATTACTGTAGGAACAGGCAGGAGAGGAATCTTAGGAAGATTAACCCACTTCAGGTCAAAAATTTGGCTGTTTTCATATCTGTGTTGTAATGGATGTAATCAACTTCACACTAAGAAAATACTGCATTTCAGTAACACTTCAAAAGATTCTTTAGAGAAATGAAGGAAACCATACAAGATGTGTTTAAGGTGCTAGTCTGAAATAGGCTTGGCAGAGGAAAGCATATGGTGCCTCCCTATCTGTAGTTCAGTATTAGGACACCAGTTTTGAAGGCACACACCCTTTTAAAAACACAGTCTTACATCTACCACTAATGTTTTAAGTAGCATTAAAAAGCAAACACTCAGCCAGATTGAAGAAAAAATGTACAAACAGTACCTACTACCTTTTTTTTGAGTGAATTCAATTTTTGTAATAACAGCTTGATAAAACATGCATGGTACAATTACACAACAGATAAATAACCTCTTTGGACCAACTTCAGTTTGATTAAAGAGATGGTTCTATCTGAGTTTGCACTCAGATAGAAAAATTTTGCACATTTACTAGCTGGTTGAAAATATTATTCACCTTAGCACCTAATTTGGAGAATGCAGATTCTTTTGCTTGATAGACCTGTCCCCATATCTAAGTTGGAAGCGCTGTAGCAAAAGGCACACACTAACCATCAGAAAGTACAGAGTGTTCCTGTCTCATCATCTTTTGGCGTACCTTTCATAACACACAATCCACACATCTAAAAAATGCTGCCTTAGAAGTCCAGATCTTGCAGGCTGACACTTGATTAGGAGAAAAAAATTTCACTATCATAAACTTCATATACTCCCTTTTAACACAGGCCATTTTTTTTGTTTCTCCATTTGTAAGGTACCCAAGCAAAATTATAACCTCAATTATTCCCAGGGGCAGATAAAGAAAGCATTCAGCAGTGTTTAGCATGCCTTGGTAGCCTCTATTCATCCCTTTAGGTTTAGTTTCTCCTCCTGCAAATATTGGCAATTAAACGAACACGCAACAGTGAGACAGCTGCACAGCACTAACTCCCTGCTGTTTGGTGGATGTGTGACAGTTCAATACAGGTGAGCTTTTCATGGGTACACTTGTTTAAGGCTTTGCAAGATTTCCCAATGAGGCTATTTCTGGGCATCTTATTATTGCCCTACAACCAATTAAATTACCATGTTCAATGCTGCTGAAGTTATCTTTCACCTTTAAAAACCCTAAAAATGCAAATTAAATATACATTGTATTAACTGAATAAAACATGAAGCTCTCTTGCCCTCTTGCAATAAAGCAGAGCAAGGAGCAAAAGGTGAATCAGGAAATAAACTTCAGCATGGCTACTCTGTATTCAGAGTTGGAATAAACAGATCTAATTTGTTTGTACAGCTATTGAAAACAACCAGAACGCGATGCCACACAAAGTGGGTGAATGCAATGGAATGTGTTCATGATGCTCAGGGATGTCTAATTCTTGCTGCTCAGCTACAGGTGACCTTCAAGTCATAGCAATCACCATCCTCTGAAACCTCTCCTCTATCCTATCTCTGGATTTCTCAATCCTCCAACAATATGCATTATTCTAAATGGCACTCACAGGAGCCTCCAAAATTTGAAAAGTAGCAAGGGGCACTGGCTCAGTCTGGGGAAAATTTCACTCTTCTACCTGGACATCAGCACTGTATTATCATAGCTATGCTTTTACTGATGGATCGTGATCATCACACAATGGGCACAGCCTTTCAGAACAACCTAACTCCTTATGCTGTAGTCATAAAAAGGCTGGGCTGCTGCAAGCAGACACAGTGGGAAAAAAAGCACTGCCATTCATAAAAGGATGTATTTTCTGTATATGTTTACAGCATTTCCTGGAAACAATCTAATTCACCAAGAAGAAACGCTTCCAAATCAGTAAAGCTAAGTATCTATAATCCAAGAATCTTAAAAGTTAGCTGGGGAAATAATTGCTAATATGCTGGCACTCATTTTTAAAACCAAGATTGAAATAGTGGAGATTTTCTGCAACACTCAAAGTATTATTACTGCAATACTGAAGGAGGGTGACCTGATAACTATAAACCTCTCGCTATGGTATCAAACACACAGAAGGAGTAATGAAAAACTATAGAGAATCAGAGAACAGGTACCAATTGGCACCAATGAGTCTGATAATTCTACAAGGCTGAGCTAAAGCTCATGTACCCTTATGCAGAAATAGATCATCTATTTTAGAAAACTCCAAAACATGCCTTTGTATAAACTGCCAACTACCTGGAGAGGCAAGACTGCCTGAAAAGACAGCTATGCCTAGAGCAGCTCCTAGGCAAGCTCACAAGACAGTTTGTCTATAATGAAATCTTATGCAAGTCTTTTATTCTGCAGAAGGCTAAATGCTGATCAAACACTCATGTTGCACAGGTAGAGAAGCAAGTAACACATCAAGACGAAGGAAGGAAAATTCCATGCCAAGGAGCACTAAGGAGTTTCCTTCTGCTCCCTCCTAACCCTCTTCTTCTATCTTCTCCTAACTAGATAAATCATTTACATGCAGGACAGTATTAAGCAACAAGAAAATCAAAGCAAAATACCCTAGAAAAACAGATTCTTTAATGTTTATGTTCTAAACATTAAAGTCAAACTTTGTCTCAAGTAGTCAAATTTTAACACGTTAGGTTCTACCTATATGGAATTTTGTTTCCAAAATAGCTGTTCAAAATATTACATCAGAAATAGTTATTTCCCTTAAAATTCATATCCTAGCTTAACACAAACAAATTCCTCCTGGTACAAAGTAAACTTCAAGCCACTTTGGTCCATTGTAGGTTTCTTGTTACTGGTCCATATGACCAGAGCCCTGCAGATCTGTAAGGAGGAGGTCTGCCATAGGGAACCCAGCCAAGGATCATGCTCTCCTTCCAAATTCATTCATGTCCAGAGCACAGTAATGAGAAAAACAAAACTTGATTCAACTGTTTTGAGAGACAGCCTGCAAAGAGCAAAGGTAAATCCCATAAAGAAGACCATTTAAGTTTACACTTCAATATTTCTATGTAATTCCATACAGAGTCAAAATATGAAATTGTATTATTGTAATTAAATTATATGAATCTGTAGATAAAGAAACAATTCATGAAATAATCAGACTGAAGACTGTGAGTGAACTCTAGGGGAGTTTGCAAACAAGCTGCCAGAAGTAGGTAAACATTTCAAAGTTCACTTCCATCCATGTGTAACATACAACCTGGGAATCATTTTACTTTTCCAAAGGTCTGATACTTCTAAAACTGCAATCTATTCTTTCAACATAAGTATTCCACCTGCCAGATGTAACGACCCTGCATGACACACACATCTGCCAAGAGATTTTTATGCCAGGTAAAGCTTTAGGAAATGTCTATTTCAAATTATCAAGTTGCTGCTACAATGATAGGTTTAATGGAAAAAATTATTGAAGCGTTTGAGGATGTATACTTTTTTAGCCTTGGTACCCTATAGGAACATTATCACAAGTTAATATTCTGTATGTACTCACATACACATCTGCCCGAAACTATTATTATGGTTTGGATTTGGTTTTTGTTTTTCTAATTGCAGTACATTCTTTTCAATTAATGCATTGCTAGTTATAATTAACAAGTAGTTATAGACAAGGCTGATTTGAAGACCAATCTTCAAATTCTTTATATTAGTTGTAAAATGCAAACTCATTCCTACCTTGCAATGTCACCGTTCAAGCTTTCTGCAGAGTCCAACAGAGGTTAGAGGCATGACTTTCTACTCAATTTCTATTTTGAAAGTGAGAGCTAGAGAATTAGTCTTAAACCCTTCATATCTCTTTGTGTGATCTATGCAACAATTAAAAGTGTATAGCCGAACCCCATGGGAGATCACTTTTCAACTCTTTTAACAGAAATTGAGAGTTCTTAATAGAAATTGGGGGGGTGTGTGTGTAAAGAAAAGAGATCCTGGATTAGTCAGCAACAGTAAATGAAAATTTTTCAACTCATGACAAGTAGGTGCATTTCCTACTTTTCTAAAGGTTTATTTCATTTTTCTGTTACAAAAGAACCAGATAAACAAATACATTTTTAGACCTTGGAATGATATAATTTACTCTTCCTTGATAAATATGTACAGTTAAAATAAATGTGGTTAATTTTGCATAAGTTCTTCTGTGCATCACCACTGAGGCCCTCAGAGGCTGCAAGCCTTTCTTCTTTCTTTCCAAAAAGAAAGAAATAGCACAAACTTTTTTTTGTATGCAAGAGTGTTTCTCCAGCTTTTCTGTATTCTTTAAAGAATACAGTTCTCTCCAGGAGATAACTATTTAGCACTCAACTCTTCTGACTTAATCAAAAAGTCTGTTAACCCTTTCAGCAGCCACATACATTCACCCCAATACTTCTAAAGTTCTCCAACTCTGCAAAATCTGAACAGTAGATGTGTGAAAGAATTACACTTATCTTTAGAAATCAAATTAGCCATCCTAATTCAACTCAAGAAACAGAGCAATCTGAAAAGCTGAAGAAAGCAATCATTTCCTAGGCAAGAGGATCTTCATTCACCCTGTAATTTTGCATATAAGTGAAAAGTAGAGAACTGTGATGCAGAGATCTCACCAAAAATTGCATTAAAAAGTCTTTTGGTTCAAGTCAGGATTGTTCCTCAAAAACATACAAGCCCTCTTCTATAAGTAATACAAAGAGCCTTACAACGAAACCTGTACTGCCTCCCAAGTGGCACCATATTAACAGTAATGTCCAAAATCTGAGGAGGTTGCAGGGAAAAAAGGTCTTCATGCCATTTTTATTGTGATACCACCTCCAATAAACACCTATAGTTCCGTTTACTTGGCTTCTGTATCTCCTAAAAAGCATCAAACAAGTCACTATGAACTTCTTGCATTTATCTTTTGGATAGTTTATCAAAATCTCTAGCATTAACACCACTGCATTCCAACATGCATGATATCAAGCTTGTTTGGAAAGGCATGAACAAATCTTTAAGTATTACTTTCATATCCTTCACTTTGCACCACCCCTGACTATTTTCCTTCACATCAGTGGTACACTTCAGCTTGTCAATTTGTGAGAAAGCAATCTTCTCTGAAAGAATATGACAGCAGTCTCTCTCACTTGCTACATTGCTTCTGTTGCTTTTTGACAGACTTTTCTTAAATTCCCTATATTTCAACTACTTTTATTAAGATTGAACACCCTGTGAAGAAACTGAGTTTAAGTCTGAAATAAATTCTACTGAGCAGTGACACCCACCAAGATCTCACACAGCAAGGAAACATTGCAAAACACACAAAATACTGCAGTAACCTAATACCTTAATATAAGGTAATATGTTAATGCTACTAAGTTTCTGTTTTCAGCCTTGACTTCGAATAAAAGCACTGCAACAGACATTGAGTCCATGGATTTTTTACATGTAGTGTTTTCCAACATGCTACTGTACAACTGATCACACTGAAGTTATCAGAAAGATTTGCGGAGCCTGACACTTACAAGCATTAGTAACCATACTGATTTTCAGGGGTAACTTAGAGTCAGGAATTTATTTTATTTTATTTTCATAATGCCAGATAAAGCCATGTGCTTTTGTTCTATATTCTTATATAATCATGTCATCAAAAATGGCAAAATTACAGATAAAAACAAGGAATTGCAGGTATACCAAATGACCATCCAGAATTAACCCACAGGAATAAACTGGGCAAGAGGACCATGGATAAATTAGAGCCATCCCTTAAAGAAAAGCTCAAGCAGTTCTCTAGAGATTGTTTGTGGAGGAAGATGATATAGTTTAACAATACAAGAACTCCCATGAAGGAAAACTACTCAAAATTCTGCTTTTCATTATTAAAGGAAACGTGAAGGCACTTAGATACTTCAAAAATCCCTTTTTTTTTTTTTTTTTAATGTTGCAAAATCCATTACTTCTCCAGTTTCAGATAAAGAATCATAGAATATTCTGAGTTGGAAGGGATACACAAAGATGATCAAGTCAGACTCCTGAAGCCAATGAAAAGACAACAAGCGGAGTCCTAGAAGAGTTGGTCCATGCATTGAACACTATTACTTATGAAAAAAAAAAAAGGGACAAACTCTTAAATCACTATTAGTGATGTTGATAAGCTCAACTTTTCGTCCTTCCTCAGATTCTCTTCCCATTAATGCAAGAAAAAGTACAACTTTGCAGCATGTTCATTCACATCAGCTTTTTCCTCAAGAACCCATCTTGCAGTAAAAAATTATGGTCTATAAAGTCACAAAGTGCATAAGCTGAGGGCACAGATTACAAACACATAGGAAAACTGATTTTAAAATACCAACTAGAAAAAAAAAATAACAAAAAAATCTGGAATTTAAAATTCCTTGACAGAATATACATTTATATGAGACCAGCTCTTAAAAATTTTAAACTAACAAATACAGAAAAATAATGAAATTTTGTTCTTATTAAGAAGAAAATAACTTGAAGTTTGAACACTGATGTGTTAACTAGTTTTTAGAATGTCCTTAATATTAAGAAAAGAGTGCAAAATCAATTGTACAATTCTAACACTTTTGGAAGCTGCTGGTTTTGTCTGTCCATTTCCACTCTGAAAGGACTGCTTCTCAAGCTGCATTTCTCATAAAAATTGCAGAACATAAACTTCTTGATACACTAGACCAAGGAATCGTGTCTTTCCAAGTCATCCCAATTGTAGCAGCAACTGACATTACAGAACTGACATGTAAAGAACGAAGTCCAAAACTTGCCTATAAGACATAGCTCATGTCAGCTCGAGTATCAGCAGTTGCCAAAGGAGGCTACAGATACCACGTGTGCTCATCCACTGTCTGTTCTGGCTAGGAATACAAGCTCATCCAGTATATTCACTATATGAATCCCTGGAGCTTACACAAGGAACACCTGCTGATTCACAGAAGTTTCACCTTTCTCATAAAGTTAGATTGCACATGAAATCAATGTCTGAAGAGCAAAGAATCACCCAGAAGATAAATACAGGTGAATCAGCAAAAGTGTTACATGTGTTAACCTGGTTTAGGGACTTGACAGCTAAGTTGAACTTAGAAAATGCTAAGTTACCATCTTGGTATGGCCAAATACATTAAACAGGTACATTCCAGTTTAAAAAGTGATTTGAGTTTTGAAACCAGTTGTGCTCAAAATCAAAGGAATCCTAAGATTACACAATTTGCTAAAAACAACTATCTTAATACATTACCTTTCTTGACAAGTTCATTGAAAGGAGGAGTAAGAGAGACTAGCCATAGCCAGATCTATTTGTTACATCGACAATCGATTTTTATATATGGAAACCAATTCTTAAGGAATGTTCGCATTATCCAACACATCATAGCATGTCAAACTGTTTTTATGGCACTTCGTCTGTGAAGAATCAGAACCTAACTCAATCAAGACTTACTGACCTAAAGACTCAGCTGACAGAAGGTTTAAGTAGTACTTTGCATGAATTATGACTGCTTATTCTTTCTTCAGATAAAAAAAACACAACAAAACAAAAAAAAACACCAAAAAAATAACCCCCCC
>VWZG01011086.1:110720-157782 GCA_013396735.1 Grallaria varia
AAATAAGCTTTAGATACCTGTGGTGGCAATAGGAAAATGTGTCAAAAAAAAAATGAATTTAAAAAACATCAGTCAAACCTATTTGTCGTGTTATAGGTAGCTTATAGAAGTAAACATTGCATTACTATAGAATTGTTATTCAAGATAAGTACAAATGTCATACTGTCAAAAAAAAAAAAAAAGACCAGAGAAAGGAGTACAATAAAAATATATCAGCACTAAATGAAAAGAAAACATGAAGATGTCTGCCATGAGGTTTAAAATATGGCCAATGGATCTCCAAGGACCATACACATCTCTGAACATAGGTCCTTTCGAGCTCTGACTATGCTCCAGATGCTGTGGATGCCTCGAGCAGTGAAAACTCCTGCAGAGCTTGCTTCATAACTCCTGATGTGAAAGTGGAAATAGCAGCATGGGGGCTGTAGAAACTGTTCTGCCCAAGGGAGGCAGATCAGCAAAACCCCAACTATTACCTCTAGTTCAAGTTACCAAAGCTGCCCCTTCCCTCCACTTGCCACAAAAAATGCACAGGCAATTGCATATTTTATAATAGCCATCCAGCAACTGCATTATCATATTATCACTGATAAATTAAGGATTGGAGGAAATAGCAGGCTTTGAACCATAAAATTTAAGCTTTAATTATTAGTGTTTTGAAGAAAGCACAAGAGTAATAAAAGAGAATGATAAGAGAACAGAATGATTTTATGACAAACTAGAAAAAAAAAGTCTTATTTATTTCAACCAAATTTCCCAGGAAAAGGAAAAAGCAGTCCATTAAAAAGAAATACCAAAAAACAAATTATCAAAAATAATTACAGTGTAAGTATATGTAGAACTCAAAACCTTTAGAAGGCCTATCCCACCCCTATTTAAATACAGCTGTTAACTGAAGTCTCACAGAAAAGGAAGTTTATACTAATATATATATATTATATCCACTAGTATGGATCTGGCATCATAATTCCTTGATTCACAGTGCTAAATTACTGACTTGTTACCATGCAAAAACATGACTATCCTTACTTCCTTCAATGATTATACAAAGAAAAATTAAACTCCTGCTTTCCCTTTGTGGTACCCAACATGGGCACAGCATAAAAAAGCCAGCCACATTATTCTACCTCTCTCAATCACAACAATATTTTGAGACATCACATAGAAGACTACTTTAAACATTAGGAAGTATTTTGTATTGAAGAAAGGAAGATAAGAAGGAATATGCCGTGTTGGGCATATCCACAGGTGCACACCACACTGTGACATCTCAGCAACTGGGCTGCAGCTTCCACAAAAGCATGGGATGTGGTACCTACATGCCCCAGCCACTCCCTTCCTCTGCAAATTCTTCCCTGTGTCAGGCTGGAGCTACGCACATCTGGCCATGCACTTCACTGCTGTTCACCCTGACCTACCAACTGGGCTTGCCCGCCTTGTTCACAGAGCAACCTTAATCTCATCCCATCCTGATGGGTTCCCATCTACCCCACAATGCTGACATGGAAGCAGGAGTGGCACGACAAAATGTATGCATGGCACTCACTGTCAGCCCTTTCTGACACAGCTTGTACCAAAGGGAAGAATAGTTTCCCTAACTTAAAGAACTTCACCTCCTATTTCTGTGCACTAGAACGCGCCTATAAATTGTCCCTGAGGGCACTTCCACCGATATTATGGGGCATGTCATTCACAGGTCTTCCAGGATAAAACCACTCAGCTTAGCTATAGTATCACTGTTCCATTCAGAACTGTTAATGAGATGCCCTAAGGCACAAATGGAAGACATTTAAGGGCACCATCATAATTTATAAAAACAGATTCAGCGGGAAGAACACCGTACATCAGAGCTGCTGATCCTCTCGTAGTATTTACCTTTAAATCCCAAAATCATTATGAAGTGTCTGAGTATTTTGGTTTAAATTGGTTGGGAGTTAATTGCTAATTTCACTAATAAAGTGAAATAAAAGAATAGTGCATGATGTCCGTTAGTGGCCTGTGATGAAAAATAACTTGGTAAATATTTCCTCTGTACCTGATATCTTATTTTATGAGGTCTTTGCTCATGATTTCTTCTTTTTGAAATTCAGAGTCCAAGGCAAATTGTTTTCCTAAAGGGTATTCTGTAGTTTAGACAATACGAAAAAAGTCAAAACATTAAAATAGCCCAGATATTGTAAACTAAGACAAAGCAAATATCAAATAGTTTATATAAAAACAATTTGAACAAACAAACAATAGACTATAATAATAAATAGTATCATTTTTTTAACACTAGGCTCTGCCTGATAGGAGAGGCCATGGTACCTCAGACTCAATGTTTTTATGATTCCAATGAAAGTGTCATTCTTGAACAATAAAGTCAAGTTTGAGCATTCCGAATGTCATACATGTTTAAAAACATGAGATAAAGCCTTTTTCTAGTATTTCCTTTACAAATTGAAGACAGAAGTGGCAAAAACTACAGTGGTCCCCTTTTCTGCTATTAACACTTGTAAGAAAGATAGTTAAGAGCAGGGAACAAGCAGTAGAAAGACACAGAGGGAAGAAGAAAGGCAGGCAATTGGTGCAAAGTAATTGAAACGTGACACTGCAACTCGTGCTTGTGTTTAAGTTAAAACAAAAGGAAATTCATTCAGTGTAGTAAAACAGTCCAACAAGCAAAACTTCACAGATACGTACATGCAAAAGACAGAATCTTTCGTTTTCACTCAAATTATTCCAAACAAAACACAGGGCACTTAAAAGATATTGAACATGATCCTCGCTAGGCATGCAGATATATTTGACCATGTATTTACAAGAAACAGTTTTTACTGGAAAACACTTTCTTGAACTCCTCAATATCATAACAGACATTTCACCCCACCACAGATGGTAAATTTATGTCAAACCTGAAGCATTCACAATTCAAATGTTGACTATGCCAAGATATTTTCAACAAGCACATATATGACTTTTGCATAAAATAAGTAATTGAATATAGGAGCATTGGGTCATTAACTCCTTTGGAACTAAGTTACTGGACACTCCTACTTACTTCAAGTTAAAAGTAAATAAGGTGCTTAAAACATAATTTGCAAGTACGCTACTACAATGATAAAGGAAATTATTTGCTAAGTTGTAGTGTTAATCAACACTAAGCACAGAGTAACAGCTGCCATTTTCCATCCTGGATGAACCAAAAAAAAAACCAAAAAACAAAAAACCAACCAACCAAACAAACAAAAACAAACAAACAAACAAAAAACAACAAAAAAACCCCCACACCCAACAGTGTAGAAACTATTTTAAAAAGGTTGAGTTCACTTACTCATTTTACCATCTGAATTCTAATAGTACCAGACAGATTCAGTTTTCATGTTAGCCTTTTCAGATAGAAAGAGACTGAACTGATTCCACTTGGAATACTTTCAAAATCACACCTTTTCTGCAGCAGCAATGGTTCTCCTTACACAGGTCTATCCCTTTGTAAAATTTTACAGAACAAAAAAATTACTGAGTTCTCCAAAATTAAGAATGTCATTGGCAAAAAGCCTGCCATATAAGCACTAAAAACCTCCTCATTAGCACTGTCTTGTCGATAGTCCATTGAAACCAAACTGGCACTAACCTTTGACCTCATAAATATTGAAGCAACTACTCACATATTTCCCTTAAATCTCAAATATCAATGCAGAGCACCACTAAGGATATAGAAAATAATCAAAATTTTGTTTTGTTGTTAAGAGAAGTTTAACAATATACCTACAATAAGTATCTTTTGCATCTCGGACAGAAGGCCGTGTGCCAGAACAGCAAAGAAATGACAAATGTTTACAAACCAAATTCTAATCCCTGTTTCTAAGGACTTCTCATAGCTGTCTTTCCAGACAACTGCTCAGTCAAACCAGCAATTGATTAATCCAGCTCAGACATATTTCAAACATTACTTTATCAACCTACCACTACCAAAGGAGCCCAAAGCAACATTGTCATCTGTTGTCCAATAATTGTGGATGACAAAGGACAGATTGATTACAAAATCATATTGAACAGAGGCAACTTTCTGATTCATCAGGTCATCTCTAATCCCTTGTAAAAATTAGGTAGCTTTTTCAGGTGTGTGGGTTGAAAAGGTCATCTGCACAACTTACGCTTTCCAACAAAGTGCCATTAATTGCACAAAATTAAACATAAAAGTAGTAGGAAGAAGTCATCAGTTTGACAATAACTGCAAAGTAGCCTGAAAGAGAGAAAAGGTGTAGGCAATATATTTCTGAATTCTCTACTACATTTCAACAGCCTTACTTATAAAATGCATAAAAGCTGACTTTATAGCTTCAAGTCACTGGACCAACACAAACCAAAGCAGCTAAATCCAAGATTAAATGCAATGTTTGATATGGGACAGAAAAACAAGCCAACAAAAATTACAAATCCTCATCAAGCTAGGTAACTATTTTGCATGTCACTGCAGAAACAACAGCAGGAAATCTCTTTAGTTGTCCTACCTTCTTGAACTGCCTGAAAAGGATTGTTGCCATCCACAAACGTCACTGAACATGTGATTTTCTCTGTTTGTAAGATTTCATCATTCTGGTTGAGATCAGCAACAGCCATTCGAAAAACTTCCTCATCTTTTTTGGCAGATTCATCAAAAATTGCCCCTGTGGTGGGAAAAAATAGAACAAAAATCACGTTGCACCTTTCACATACAGTATCTCAACAGATTAATCATAAGCAGTGGAGATATTTCATGCAAGAACATCATCCATTCACTCACTCCTGAAGAGCAGTTGCTTCAACCCAAAGCACAGAAACTACTTGAAAATATAGAGGATTTCCACATTTTGACATAATTGAAGGGAAACATTGATACCAGCTAGAAATACTGGGGAAAACTAGTTAAGCACAAAGCAAATTATCTGTATAAGAACATGGCCATTAAGTGAGAACTAAGTTCCCTCTCAAAGGTGCCATTTAATATATTGAACGACTGCAAGAGGCTAGGATATATATTAACATAATGTCTAGTGACAATTAAAAATGTAAAGTTCAAATGATGGGAGAACAAGCCTAAACTAGTAGCAGTGCTGGGAAAATGAGGTAGAATTGACACCCAAGATCAATAGACAGGACAGCGGCCGATGTAAACTATTTCAGATGTAATACCTATTGGATCCGTAAAACAACTTTGAGTCTGACTCAGTTTAAAATAATAAGTTTAAATGGTTAATTAAAGTAGGTTCTTCCTTCATAAATCTGGCAAAAAGTGAGTGTTCTGCCTATTTCTCCACAATATTTAAGCGGAACATTGTAGGCAGAGGACAATTAAATTCAAGAGGAGTCAGAAAGTGAGCGTGCCTAACCCTCAAGTAGAAAATTTTTCAGGTGTATTGAAAACAGCCCCAAGACTAATACAGAGGTTTTAGCTTTTTTTCTTTCTTTCTTTCTTTGAACTATAGTACCACTTTTAGCATCACTAGTGTCTTATTATTTTATATTTGCTTCTTGTATGAATTGTTTATGCAGAGGTAGCTCAAATTACACTGTTATAGTCCTATGAAGAATGCTAGATTCTTTAAAACCTTAAAATCAAGGCTTTTAGATTTTCAAGCACCTCTAAAGCTTTCATTTCCAGGTAGTAGATTAAAGAGACAGAAGGGATGCTTCAAAAACAGGCTTTTGAAAACGGTGTTGGTTTATTCTTAAGTGTCTCTTGTCAGTACAAAACCCAACTAAGGCAGCATACGTGATAAGGCAGACAAAGATAACAGAAAACACTGATCACTGATGATTTCAGATAAACACCTGCAATCAGCCCTAAAAAGAACTAAAAAAAAAAAAAATTAATTTACAGAAAATAGCTACTTTAAGATAAATAAACTTCACACACAGTGTTTACTGCATTTTTCCCACTGACCTCTGACACTCCTCTCCCTGCCAGCACCACTCATCCTACATGAGCATCATCTTTTCCTACAATCTGACTGCTTTGACTCCAGCATTTTCCCTCCTGAAGCTGCTACCATCTGGAACAGCTGTTCTTTACCTCTCCACCTCATTCACCTGTCATCTCTGTGCAAATCTCTGCTGAAAACACTTGTTTTTCTCTCTTGCCCATATTTCAATTTCCCTTGTTTTGTTTAGCTCCATAAAGCAAAGCTTGATATAAAAGTTCCTGTGAAAGATGCTGCAAACTGTGTCTTCTCCACAAAGACAGCTATTCGTGTATCCATGTAGTATTTAAGTGTACAAGAGACTTTATCCAGGACACAGCTTAAAACATATTTCTAACCTCATGGAACTCAAACCAAACCCACACAGACTTCATTCTAGAGCTACACCTATACTGATGATAATGACATAGCCCAGCAAACACTTGAAGGAATGATTTCATATGGTAACTAAGTATCAAGGGTAAAATTAAGAAAAAACAATTGGAAAATAATTAGACTAATTAGTCAAATGTTATCCCTGTAGAGTAATTCTGTAACAAATGCTATAATGTAAAGAAGTGAACGTGCACAGATTTCATGCACGCACACAGGGCAGCTGCCGACTGTTACAGAACAGCATGGCAAACAAAGATCTTCCAGCCAACACTGCAGAGTAGAGCTTGTTATTCCACAGATGGGAAGCATCATCTTAAGCATGGGCTTTGTCTCTAGAATAATCCAGGTCATTTACTGAGCCGAAGATGCAGAGAAGTCCCAGGTATCTAGTTTTCTTTTCCACCTGTCATCACAAAAATCGCCTTCAGCCCCACAGACCTTCCACTGGGCAGCAGAAGGCTGCTCCCAAGACACTGTTAGATGGGTGAATGCTTTAAGTTTCTCAGCAGATGAACCTTCTTGAAAAGCTTTTGTTTCTTTCACACACATATTCCTAATAAACTTCTGTGTTTTTTGTCCCATTTCACAGCCTGAAACAAATCCTACCTCTGACAGCATCTGAACGTGTAAAGAACTGGATGAGATGAAACTCCATACTGTCTTCACAAATGACACTCTTGCTCACTCTAGTACTATTTCACCACTTTTGTTCTGACCACTGCTTATTTCTTTTATGGCTCTGTGTTTCAGAGGCCAATTTGAAAACTTATCCTATAACCAAAACTGTACTGATGTTTTAAAGAAACTGCCTCATAGAAACAAGACATTATACATGTTCTAATGGAGGAGTGTCTTTCATATAAATATATAGGTGAATTGTAAAAACAAAAGTCTTAAGCATAGCTCCTGCCTGAGCATCCTAGCAGGAATTAGGTTGTCTTCCTTCAGAAGCTCAGGTCTTATTCATCAGAGTATCTAACTTGGCTACCTAAAAAGCCTTTTAAGATATAATAAAGATTACACTGCTCCTTTCAGGAGATGGCAGTGCATAGCAGCACATGCATTACATTTCAAATGGTGATAAGAGAAATTTTATTACATAGTTGATTCTCAAAATTTAATTTCAAAATCAATAAAATTGGAAAACCAAAAACAAAAGAAAAAAAAAAAAGAAAAAAGCCTTGACTCCTGTTTAAATTGTACCTACTCTCATAGATATAATTTTATGCCCCTATTTCAGCTGTACTTCGTGTCTCTAAATTAGAGAGGTGGGGGAAAGGGATATTATTTTTGTTTGTTTTTTAAAAGAAAAGCCATTTCAAGGAAAAGGTGAAAGACATTGTTAGATTGTGCTAGCAGTGCTGGAATACCCTAAACCTAACCCTTTCACTGTGGTTTCAGGAATTACCCTCTGGTTGACAGGAGTGATCTTTCTAATGTGAAACAGGCATATCAACGTTTTTACATCTAGCACAATACATAGCCTTTAACTAAAGGTTAACTTTAACATTATGTATGAGGTATGATTTTCTTTTGTTGCTGAGTTCTGAAATCACACTGCAGTTTTTATGTGTATTCTTTCAAATATAGTCATTTAACCAAGTCAAACAACCCAAATGGAAAAATAAAGGGTATGAGACTTGAAAATTGCTTTCACAGTGGGACCTATACGCTCCCTCATATCCTCATGTATGGCTGGAAATGAGAGAACTGGGACAACTGCAAACTTTTTTTGGAGTAAATGCCTAAAAGGAACCCTTTTTGGCTATAAGAAAAATTGTTAGCGAAAGTAATAAACAGCCAAGGAGGAAAAAAAAATATATATATATTCCTACAGATACTGTAAGACATTCCCTCTCTAGAAAAATGATGCAGCAACACTACTTACAAAGGAAGAAAATCTTCAAAATTATACAAAAGTAGATGCTGTTCATTTCTCATCCACCCTCACTGCTCCTCTCAGCTGGAACTGGCCTCACACTAAACATGTCATTTTCAACTACACTCAGGGAGCATTCCCATGATTGCATCAGGACCCAGCATGCTGACACAGCAATTACTCTGCACCAGTTCCCCCTCCTGGTTTATTAGCATGTCATTACTTTCAGCTTTATTTCAGAATCTGGATGAGGACAGCACAAAACACAATTCTCTACTGGCTTTTTAAAAACCCTCAGCACATCAATAACGTCCTGTGACTTAGCAGAGAATTCTTTGCATTTAACTACCTCATTTGCACTCAGCCATGTCACCAGAAATCTGACAGTTTAATACAAACCAAATCAGACAAATGTTCAATAAGTTCAAATACCAATAACAGCATTAGAAAGGCTTTTCAAAGATGCTTTGGCCTACTGACCCATATACACAAAAAATAGTACCCAAATTAGATATTATCAGCTATTTCTAGAGAGACTTCCACAGCCTAGTGGAATCAGCCCAGAAAATGTAAAAACGGGAGAGAAATTGTCATGACTGAAAGGATGAATTGAGAAGATCTAAAAACAATGTTGGTCTTTCTATTGACTAAGAAAGGACAAAGTCCACTGCTTGCCGTGTTCAAGCATTCTGATTTTATTACCTATGGAAGTACGACATTTCTGGACCTCAGTTCTGGACCTTAGTCTCAGAAAATTAAGCACCCCATTTCAAAGAGGAGAAAGAATACATGGATTAAATGCCATTGTGAATTGAGGTCACAGTTCAATTTCAGCACGTGTTTGATTTTCACTTTCTAACATTGCACACACATATCTCACCAATAAAAGCCACACACACTTTGCCCATTAATTTCCTAGTTCTCAAGTCCAGGATTGTTCGGAGAGAAAAGTAAGAAAATGGGCAAGTGCATACACAGAAACTTTTTGAGCTATTATCTCATGTTCTCAGCAGCTGCTGGCTCTGTGAAAATACTTTGTCCCGTTGATATTGCCAACCTGTTCCAGTGTCTGAATCCCATTTCATTGTATTTTCTCAACTGTTGCCATTCTTTGAATGAGAAACTTTACATAGCTGCTGGGAGAAGGGTGGCTGTGCTGTTAATGCTCAGAACTGGAAGCTCAGTTTTGACTTATGGCAAATTTCATCTGAAATGTCATTCAGATCCATTTCCCATTGCCACAGGTATAGCTCCCCCTGTATGAAATAAGGTTAGGAAACATTAATTTCTTGGGGCCTAAATCAATAAGAGTGGTATCTGAGATCCTCAGATATATTGTAGAATAAAATCTCAGGTTCTTTCTAGGCCATGTGAGTGTCTGCTTGGGGAAATTTGTATAAAATCCATTCATTTTTAACTATAGTGGCAAATGCCTGGCTATGCCACACACTATCATGTCTGATTTAATGAATATATGCATATTCAAGAGGGATTTGACTCATTTGAGAGTGACTGCACTAATGCAGAAATTTTGGGAGTCACATACAGAGCACATCCCTTGCCTATGCAGCTCCCATCACCATGGTATTCCCCATGCACTAATACAGCTGGACCCTAAATTTCATTGTGACACATTTAGAGCCACTGTTAAGTGTCTCTGTTGACTGATAGGCAGTCGAGTACATGCAATCACATCTTGATTGTCATCGAAGGGAAAACAGCATGTTTCACCTTTCTCTTTTAGAACGACTAAAATTTAGAAACCCTTTGGAAACAGCAGAGTAAACTTAATTTTGTCATTGCAGCACAAAGGGAGTTGAAATTCTCCCACTTCTCTGAAACAGGAGCAGTTGCCAGCAGATGTGTCCTCAGCCATCTCGCACGTCACACTGCAGATGCCAAGCACGGTGCAGGGCTTGGCCCTTGAGCCCCCCAGCCCTTGGGGACCTTGCTGGCACACCCCGGGCAGCCAATCTGGGGTTTGAGCTGGGGACAAAGCCAATCCTTTGCATCTGAAATTGTCAGTCTTGTGTGTTTGCTCCCCAGAGGCTCCCTACCCCAGCACCGCAGGGATCTTGGCACCAGAGTGCATGGAGGTCAAGCTGAAATTTTTGAAAACACTACTTGTTGGTTCATTTTAATTTTTCAAGACTTTCACAGTTCCTACGGTGATAATGAAAGAGACAGCAGGGTAGGCTGAGGAGCACTTGCACCAGCTTCTTCTGCAGAGGATGTAATGTTCCCCTGCATACAAAACTTGAGGTAAGGTTTCTCTTTCTACTTTATATATCTCTTCTTTTTATAAGCACACTAAAGACATTGAGCAATACATTAGCATGTATCTTTTCCTATTTTCCTATTTAGGGAGGCACTTAAAAGAAAATCAAAATCATCAGCTTAACAGAATATATTTGCCCATACTAAATCTACACATATGTATGGAAGTTCTGCTTGTGACCATAAGCAGCACAGATGAGACAAGAAAAACTTCACTACAGCTTCTGGATTACCACTGATGCAAGACTGCTCAAGTAAGAGACCCATCAGGCCCACTGTCATTTTTTTTTAATGGACTTTTGTAATGGTCTGCTTCTGGTAGAGAAGGGTGAATGTTTTTCCAGATCATGAGCAACGTCAATTTCTCTGAGACCTGTTGATCACACAGTACATATGCCTGCCATCTCCAAAACACATTCTTTAAACCATCACAATTGCATCCACTTTTCATGTAATTAAAGGGAGGGGGGGGAAAAAAAAAAAAAGGAAAAATTATTAAATACAAGGTCCACACCTAATCAGAATATGTGGGTGGGGAAAAAAACCAAACACCCAAAACAAACCTCCCAGCATTATTTTCTAGGAAAGCCACACTCACTGAGAATCTTGCCATATAGTTCTGCAATCTGGTGGATATATACAAATCATCCATTACTGGTATTTAACGAATTAAGGAAGATACACTTCTTTGTAGGACACAACAATTAGAGATTAAAGAGCTGGACTGCAGAATGAAAGTATATCCACTTCACACCAAAGTTTAGCAAATGCTTTGAATGTACAAACCTAAATTTAGGCCTATGAATAATCCATCTCAAATCGCACCTTGAAATGAGACTCTTTGCTGATCTTTACAGTGCTGTCAACTTTTTACAGCACCACTTACTCAAACCACTGCAGAAGGTACCTCCGCTCACTTTGGGAGCTACATCATAAAAATGCACAGTCCATTTCTGTTCCTTTTGTAAGTACTTCATGCCATTCTCAGTGCAGCTATATGACTGGAACATCATGTGATACAGCAACTCCACTCCTTTGTTGCTTTTCATTTTCTAACTTTAAATATTTGAAACAAAAAGGTGAATGAGGAATTTTACAGTGTCTCAGTCTGGCAAATTGCTAGAGGCAAAGTCTGTCTAAAATACAAAGAAAGTCAGAAAAGTGCAGTTATCATCTAAGCACAGAAAAGTCCCATTTCATCTGCTAAGTATGGTTGTTTTTTAATGTCCCAATCTCCCAGTAAAACAACCAATACAGTTCTGCTTGGTTTTGAAAACTGATATTTGTTTTAAATTATTTTCCTTGATGAGGGTATCCCCCTGTATTGCACCTTCTTTTTCCTCTCTGGAGTATACCACCAAGTTTTGGAAGTATTAAGGTAGCTTAACAGGTTGACCAAGTAAATGAAGACACAATTTTTTAGGCTCTTCTGAACAGATTTACAGAGAGAGTAAATGCTTCAGGTATTGTATGCCAAACCTATTAATTATAAAGCCATACAGAATTTCTAGGAAAACTGAAACACAAGCCTGAACTTATAGGATCAATTGTCTTTGTGCTGCCTTAATTTAATTATAATATGATTAAAGGCAGCCTGGGGTCAGTTCGTCTGGACACAATAGGTGTCCAGAGTTCTGTGGAGCTCAGGAAATGCAGAAAATTACTGCTCTGTCAGTTTGCAGTATGAGAATGCACATTGGATTTTTTTTTTCCTGTTTATTTCTATTGCAGCATTGTGGATACACATAAGTGTCATTGGGAATTATATTCACATTTGGAAAGAAGAGACTAAGATCTTATCCTTACTTGCACTGTCTGTTGAGCACATATCCACAAGCATGAGCTTTTTCCAAACATTGCTGAATTATTTTAAGCTCATCTGACAAATATTTTTAATTGTTCTCAAGCTCTAAACCAACATTTCACACTTATATTTAATACAGAAAATGGTACAACTTGTCGAAATCATCTGCCAAGTCTTGTTAATCTCATTTAAATAACAGCTGTCATTTGTCTGTCCCTTTTTGTGATATGTTCCTGTTGGCCAGAAAGTAGAAGAAAGGAGGACAGAGGAAGAAGAAGGCAAAACATTGGGGTCCTACCAGGAAATGCATTTCCTAGAACCATAGAATATCCTGAGATGGAAGAGACCCACAAGGATCATGCAAGTTCAGCTCCTGTCCCTACACAGGACAGCCCCAAGAATCACATTATGTACCATTTATTCAGGTGTATTTTTTTCCATGCAACATATAATCAGAGGCATCTTAAAAGGCAATTCTAGAAAATCTGGTAAATAATAAAGTCCCTTCTCAATCGCTCTACTTTCTCATCTAGAGATCTAGAGTGGAAAAGGAGTGTAAAAACTACTATATCAAAGGAATAACAACTGGCATACACCTTACTTTTCTTTTTTAGAGCCAACTAATTGATTGCACAAATTACAGAGCCACAAAGAATACGTTCTTGCAGATTGAAAAGTGCTGCACAAGCACCTGTTGTGGCATTGGAGACTGCTAACTACTTTTCTAAATACAGCAGGGCACAGTGTTATCATCATATAAACAAGACGTTTTATACACAATGTACCTTCCACAGGATAAGAATTAAGGTATCTTCTGTGCACTGCTCTACTATAAACTTGATGCGGTGATTAACTACAGCGATAATATCTTCACATTCATTATGCAACAAATGAGCTGATAATAATGAGAAGCTTTTCATGATTTCTGTCATATCTGCAACTATCAAGTTAGGGTCTAGCTGTGAAAAGCATCTGGTTTGGCAGATATTCCTGTCACATTAATAACATTCCATACAGGAAGTTAATGTGAAGATCATAAATTCGCTGAATAGTACCTGCATTCTTGAAAAAAATAGGAAAAAAACCTTATAATGTGTTTTCAGAGCTTGCTTAAATGCTGGTTTAGAACCCAAAGAAACACTGATTCAGTACACTATTTTGTCATTTTTATTAGCCTCTACTTGTTAACAGAAGAGCACAAAGCAGTGTCAACAAGGATGACTGCATCCTAAAAAAATCTCCTAAACTGTTAAGCATTTGTCATAGCCTACTGTCTTCCACTCTCATACTTGTTGCTCTGTCTCTGTGCAATTCCGCTTTGCAATTTTTGAAAGACAAACTAATGCTTTAATTAATCAAATGATGCAGACTGCTAGGTAGAGACGGAGGGAAGACTGCTGCCAAACCATTTCTTTATGACATGAAGCAGCTGCAGCACCTTCCTCCTCTAGCAGCTGAACTTTGTGGAGAATGAGACTACCAATATGCTAGAGATGTTGTTAATACACAAACATATGCCTACATACACACACAGAGACATGAAAGTGCAAAGATTACAGTGTGAGATTTTTCTGGAGGGCATTCTTCTGCTTTTTCCTTCCTATTTCACTTTAAAATTTCACAAGCCTTTTGCTGCGAATACTTTTTAATCACATCATGCATTACAGCAGCCTGGCTTACAACATTGAATACAGGGACAGGCACTAAAGATTGCCAGCGGAAGGGTATTAGAGTAATAAGAGTTATTCCCGGAATACCACACAGTATATAACTTCAGCCTTCCATTCACTGTTAAAAATAAGACAGAGGTGCTGAGTCAGCATGCCATAGACTCAGCCGTTCGGGTGGGAAGGAACCCTTAAAAACAATAATAGGGACACCATTCACTAGATCAGATTGCTCAAAGCCCCATATAACCCAACCCTGAACATATCCAATGATGGAACACCCACAACATCTCTGGGTATCATTGAGAAGTACAGAGAGACACTCATTAAACATACTGGTTTTAAAAATACGATGCAATGTGTAGTGGTATCAATGTCATGGTCAAGAACTAAATAAGAGGTAAGAAAGCAGTAATGAGAAACTACTATGTGCCTGTCTGACAATGCAAGGACTCTGAAATTAATCCTTTTCTTAAACAGCTTTTCTATTCAGCTGGAGCAAGGCATTCTGCACATTCACA
The DNA here is from genome assembly GCA_013396735.1 of Grallaria varia. NCBI lineage: Eukaryota > Metazoa > Chordata > Aves > Passeriformes > Formicariidae > Grallaria > Grallaria varia. The sequence goes on from VWZG01011086.1 coordinate 125,186, forward strand.
CACAAATATAATATTTTAATGGAAATGGGAGAATTTAGCCCATTTTCTTGTCAAGGCAGGCCAGGATTGTCTCCTTGAGTGCAATTTACATTCCAATTAAAAATTAACAATTTCTCTCTCTTTTTTTCACAGAGGGTAACAAATCTGTAAGCAATCAGCTTTCTATTTCAACATAAAAACCATATAGAAAACTGCCCCAAGAAATAGCCATTTGCCAAAAATCATACAAATGGCCCTGTTTCTACTAACATGTTTCTTATTTTCTTCTAGGTACAGATTTTGCTGGACTAGTGTTACTCTTCTTAATTATAATATTTTTATTCTATCATTTTGGAAGAAGGACAACTTATGCTGTTCTGAAATTTTCTTCCCAAATATTCAGGACTATAGGCTCAGAGTGCCCTCATCATCAAGGACGTTGAACACTTGAATTGTTTGTAATTTTTATGAGAGGATGGTGCCATATTATCTTTGGACTTCTTCAAGTCTGAGAGCATAACTTTACTCTCTCGACTCATAATTTACATGTGTATAAAAAATATAGAGAAAATATCTATCAGATAAGCTGATCTAAAGTTTTTAGTTCATAAATTTCACCAATAAATTCTGATAATGATGTTTCCATTTTGGAATGGGTGAAATAAGTGGAGAATGAAAAAAAGCTTAATGTCATTCTATATGAGACACACCAAGATATGACCAAAAAGTCCTGCTTTCAATTCCTTCAGTTCTCTGCTGCAACTGAACTTCACCCTTTGTTTTAGTAACACCACAGTTCTTCAGCAATATAAAGCTCTTTGAAAATTATAATGCTGTCACATGAAACGCCTGCAGATTTACATTTCCCAAAGCCTCACTGCAAGTCAATTAAGTGTAGTCAAGTTCTGCTAAAGAGTACTTTCCAGGGTGCAATAAATTACTTTAAATTTTAAAAAAATAAGTTACAGAGAAGACAGCTGAAGCTCTGTGAGGAATGAAGAACAACTTCTTCTTCCATTGGCTTCCATAATGTCTACCTCCAGGTCCACACAGTTGCTGCAAATTTAAAATCACCCCAAGATCACAAGTATTTTTGAGAAACTAGCTCTGATTTTTGATTTTTTTTTTTAAATGAAACCTAGAAATATATGTTTGGTCTGTCAGGAACAACTTATAAGAAGTCTTATGCAAGAGAATAATTGCATTCCCGTTTTAGAGATTAAGCAGAGGTACATTGACTTGTTCAGACACTGTGGAATTAGTTGCCGGTCAAAAATAGAACAACCTAATAAAAAAACCCTGATTATTCAGGGTAACTCTCTTTGTTTCAATCACGTAACACTTGGAACACTGAAATTAAAATAACAGTACGTATGCTATTGTTATAGATGCCTCTTATCTGAAAATATGATCAGAAAAGGTTAGTTTTGGTTTTTTTGTTTGGAGAGTTTTACAAAGGGAAGCAGTGAGTTTTGGTTTGTTTTCTTGGTTTGGTTAGTGATGTTTTAAGTGAAGTGGCTGTAAACTGAAGGTGACAAAACTGTGTTTAATGTCTTCAAAATTATTCTAACTTGAACAGACTTTATATCTAGTAACTTAGGCAAAGAATTTCTGTTAAATTTTAAGACCTCATTGAAATTAGAAAAAAAAACATCAGCTGGAAAGTAGGAAAATAAAATCAAAGATAAAATGATACAGAAAAAACCCCAACCAACAACAACAACAAAAAATAGTGTCTTTAACCATATTCAAATTTAAACATGCAATGCAGAAACTGGAACATGAATTAAAAAAAATCCAGAAGGGGTACTTGTAGAGTAATTGAAATTGTCCTTGTTAATGCATGATCTCTACTGAAATTTTAAGTTTGTGAGGAGCCAATCGAAGTGAGAGAGATGCACTTTGAAAGAAGCCAGTTGTAGCCAGCAGATCATTGAAAAAATTTCCTTATTAATTTACAAAAGTCATTAAAAAAGAAAAAGTAAAGCCCCTACTATAGTAAAAAAATCTGCTTTTTTTTTTACCAAAACACTAATGTAATCTAAAATAGTTTCTACTACTAACAGTTTGGGAACCAAGATCAAGGTTTTGTTTTCCTTTAGTCAGCAGAACAGTAGCTGTAAACAACATGCACTTTATTTTCTGTCACATTTCATAAGTACCCAAATAATAAATGTACAGGGAAACCCAGGCAAGGAGAATAACCTTCACACTATTCTTGTTGTAATCAGTTTTAGCATTAGCAACTCTCCCAGCTCACTAGTTTAAGAGATAATGTTTCTTATCATCTACTTCTGCAACTTTGAGAAAACAACCCCCATAATCACTGTACATAGGAAATATGAACATTAAAGGAAATTACTCTACAAAGCAGAAGGACTTGTTACATTCAACCCTAGAATCTAAATTCTCCTTTTCTTTGCACTGAAATACTTCAGTGCATATATTTAGTTCCATTTTCCAGTCACTTCTGCCTTAATAAAGTCCTTTTATGGTTTGGGAAAAGGTGAGTAAACTTACCCCACATTGACTTCGCCTGCAGGTCTGTTACATGACTAGACATAAAGCTTTAAAATTTGTCTACTAGTTTTGAGTCTCCTTATTACTGTATCACTTAACTATTACAGTTTAGTTAATTACAGTATTATTACCAATTAATACAGAATACTTTGAATATATTGTGGCACATTTTATCTGAAAAAATGTTGAATTAATTTGTCAAATTACTCCACAAGACTACGCCAGAATTCCTGCTAATATAAATGCTTCTTGCATCCATAACTCCTGATACTTGACTTCCTAACCAGAGGTTAGTAAAACCCCTGCAAAATTAAGCACTTGTACAGGGATTCCCCAGCAGACCATACCAAATAACTGGTTTCTGAAAAGATTTTTTTTTTTAAAAACTATTTCTCTTTTTGGCCTCTTTACAAGCAAGAAGATGATATCTAAATATTCTATATTTAACAGCAATGGAAAAGGCATTTCTAGGAATTAGATCTCAGCAGCCGGCATGACTCCAAATCCATAATTTTTCAAAGCGAGTACTGCTTTTCTGAGGTCATGATTTTCCATGCTAGGTCAGCACTGTACAATAATTTATTCTTTATAGCAAAGGGGAGTTTACTGTAAGACAAAATTCCTGAGGAAGAGGAAAACTATACTGCCCAGGATTTGAGAATTACGTATGCTGCATAACATATATACTGAACTAGCCCTTAAATGACTACTTCAAGTTTTCACATCCAGATCTCCTCTTCCCTATCCTATGTTCCCAACAAAATTTCATGTGAATTTTGTTTCGTTAACAAAATTCATGTTCCTTCGTCTTGAGGAAAAAACCAACCTCAAAAACACTTATTAATCTACAAAGAAAAAGTATTATTCATTGGATTGACAAGGCAAGCAGAAGGTATTTCACTGATTCTTGGACTGTGGAGGTTTTTCTTTCAGGATTTACCCTTCCAGCCTCTAGTCATCTCAATGAAACATCTCCTGATGGTTCTTTTTACAGGGGGAAGAAAAATAAGCCTTGCAAACATCTTATGCAGCACTCATACACAAGCATTTCCACTTGTCTTTTTTGGGTTTTTTCCTTCTTTTTTTAGCCCTCCACATACAGAGAACAATTTTCCTCTTTGGTCTTAGAAATAGAATGCTAAAACAAGATTTTCTGAAGAACATGATAAACTTTACATCAGGCATCACCACACAGAATCTTCCCATGTTTCTCTTCCCATCCCTCCTTCACTTTCATGGGCTTTGTGTCACTAAACTTCAAATTACTTTATGGACAATAAAATAACTTCACCAGTGCTATAAATACACCTGCTGCAGAGCACCAGGATGCTGCGATGGTGGCTGGGGTGTTTTTATGGGACAGTTTAAACTCTTGAGAAGGAATAAGACTGAGTAGACATCTTGAGAACTTTTTACAAGTTCTTTGCTAATGTCCTGAGAATACAAGAGTGAATACAAGAGGAAATATCAGGACCTCCCCGTTCCACTATATTTCGTAAGTAATGGCGTTAATGCATCTGACTCCTGTAGACTCAGGGCTGTAAATCCCAAAGAACATCCATACTATATTTCTCTGCTTCCCACAACTCTGGACTGAGTTGTGCGAAGTTGAAAGCACACCTTTGTCATCAGCTATGCTTACAAAAAGCCAAGACACATTCTGACTGAAGTTTCAGCTTTCCTCTGTGGTCATCTCAGAAAAACAAAAAATGAACAAAACACATGTGCAATCACATTTCTGTTTCTGATCTAAGCCCCAGTAGCTGATACAGGTTTGATGCCTGGGTAACTTTTTGACCTGTTGTTTACATAAAGCTGGCTATTCCACCCCAGACAAAACGATTTTGGAATAATTACCTATCCTCAGAAGTTTTTTATTTCTATTTCTCCTTATCTTATTTCTCCATGTCTGAATATACACAGAAAACTGGGAAGACAACTACTACTCAAGCCTGAGGATATATTACTTACCACATTTTACTTCTCTAATTACTTTTTACAAAAAAAAAAAATCTCAATACTTCTTTATATAAAGTGGAAAGGAAGTCCCCTTTTCTATCTAGGCAGGGGATATAAATAAAAGTATTACTGTAAAAAGTCACATTTTTATATTCACACTCTGCAATAAGCCATCCTGCAATATGAAGTTCATAGTACTTTTGATTAAAAAGTGAAAATGCATATACAGGCTCACGGAAGGGGAACACCGTATAGAATTATCATCTCATACATATGCACTCTAAAAGAAAGTGAAGAAGCAAAAGAACATGGTTTCCCAAAGAGAAATGGCAAATCATATTTTTGAAGGCAGAGCCTTCTACAAGTATAATAAAAATTGGTCAGGTGGAAGTCATTTGGGTTTTATAAGCTCTACCCTACAAGGTAGAAGAATGACAAGGCTAATGAAGACTAACTATTCCATTCTAATTTTTCAGTGGTAGCATAGATTCATACATAATGGACTATATATGTCTCCAGCTGCATTTTTCAGAGACTGTTATAAGCCTCAGAGAACAAAGATGCAGAAGTAAAAAAAGGAGCAAATCCCAAAAAGCCTTGTGGAATCAGTTCTGTTTTTAAAGTAAACACTTATGTGAGTCATTATAAAATTTTGACACCTATATTTCCACAAATAAAGTCTTCCAACTTCCTCTTCCATATGACTGCATAAGAGTTCTTTTACATACTACAAATATAGATTTGCATATTACTTGCCCTTTTTTTAAACTTATTCTTTTTATATTAGTTTACTTTATTCTCAGAAACATGTAGAAGAATTAGAGAGAATTCCAGGGAAAAAATAATACCTGAACTCACATTAGGAAATGGGAAAACCAATATGCAGTAACATCATCAAATAATTATTAAACAGCCATAAATCACTGCTTAAAGGAAAAAGGGAAAATATTTCCTAATGAACTCTCATAATGAGATTCTTTTTTCTAAGAATCCAGCAGTAAACAGCTATCCATGCACCTTTCATCAACAGTGTATGCATTTCCTAGTTGTGTTTCCAAAAATATTTGAAGAATTAATTGCAATCTGTAACTTTACTCTTATTTAAGTAATAAGTACATCTGCTTTTGAAAATATCACCTTGTATCTCCTTGGCATCTTTTTGTAGCCTTTTCACTAACAAATACTTATATTCAGGTTTTAGCAACCATATTCATTTTAGTATTATCTTCTGAAAGTCAAAGGGAGTACAACCAAGTTTCAATGGCTGTCTGTTCTACTACAAAGCATGTAAGTAACAGATCTGCTTCAGATACTGAAAATAGTGCCTGTGTTTTTAAAAAATTATTACCATTTCTATAAAAAGAGAGCCTGTAAAAGCAGGGGCTTTTTTGCAAGCAGCAAGCAGAAAAGCAATCACGATAATCACTGCAGTGAGGCTAACCTGCCTTTCACCTATTTACGATATTCATGCATTGAAACAGTCTTGGTAAGGATATAATAAAGTGCTTCTTCAGGAAAGGAGAACTAATTTTCAGAAACATTATTTGGGGCACATTTCCTGAAAAACTGTGGGTTTCAGGACGAGCTTGACACTTGGCCCACATTCTTCAATAGATTATCAACACATGCAGGGCTGCTCAGCATCGCTACTCAGCTCAAGCACATATCACAGTCTTTAAAACAAGACTATTCAACAACAGATTCTCACTAAGTACTGCAAACTCAATGCTAGTAGTGTATGGAAACTAAACAGACAAAGGTTTTTAATCAGGCATGGCAAACCAATGCTAACAGCAGCTCTTACTCCAGGGAGCAACAAATCATCAGAAAATATGGACAGAATCCCTTAACCAGGAATCCTCTCACCAGTTTAGATTACACTATAAATGAATGGAATATATTTTTATGCACATATTTGAATACATAGTGAATAAATTTTCTTTTTTAATCACAAATTTTATGAACAGAAATCAGTGTGAAAAAAGCAGCTCCAGAAGATGCAGATGAGGTTTAAAAAAAGTGCAAGAAATGGCAAGCCGATTACTAAAAAAGCTTTGCGTTACTTCCTGTGGGTTTGCAGTGGGTTGGAAGCATTATCCAGACAACCTGAAGTGACTGCAGTCATTTTGCTGTTGTGCAAGTGAAGTATTGTGCTGAAGTACTGCAAATACAGAGCAATTGGCAGTTCACTTTTTACATGCAATTTTCAAGCATCTCTCTCGCTGAATTAAAGGGCTTGGAAGGCCATCAAATAGTGACCCAGAGTTAGACTTAAAAGAAAACATGGCATGGGCTGCAAGTCAGCTGCAAGGCAAATACATGCTTGAATAGCAGCGGATCCTGTGCCACCCTAGGACTCAATGTAGCTGAGGTAACCTGAACCAGAAGAACAGCACTTATAGGGTGCAGTGTTCTCCCTACACATTTCAGCAGGCTCAAATACTGTGCTGTGTAGCACAAGAGAAAAGCTTACCCAGTCAACAGGCATTAGGCTAATTTATATAACAAGCCTTTCTCATACATGCATATTATGCTTCAGCATCACAACTATAACATTACCAGATCTTTAAAAGCTGCTCGCTAATCAAAAACCCACCAGAACCACCCATTTGCAGCTGAAGAAAATAGTGTCAAGCAAATTTCTTTATATATTGTGTGAGGAAGTGACACTTCCTGCAGCTTTGCTGCCTTTGAGAGGCAGGCGCGCCAAGCACTGACAGGAGAATGAATAGAGCCAGTCATGCTAAACATGCATCCTATTGTTTTGGGCTGTGTCGGTCAGATCCACTGTCAACACATTTTCTGTTTCTCCCTCTGCCTCCCCCACCACCATCTTTTGTTGCTGTTGTTGGCAACTTATACTCATCCCATTGGATTCAAGAAGAATATGCTTCCAACCACGCTGCATCTGTCAGAGCCGCTCTTTTAAAGAAACACATGCACGTTTACTTCTTTTCCCCACCCCCCCTCCAAAAGGACTACAAAAATAACCCCTTGGGAAGCAGGAAATGTTTTTTTCCCTTTTGAAATTAAACCCGCCCCTCTTGGTAAAATTCCCAGCATTCCCTTCTCACTCCAAGGACAAGAGTTGCAAAGGAAGGCACCAGCTGGGGAGGACATCTCTGGACGCACACAGATGTGCATCTCTTCTCATTGCTTTACAAGAATGAGGTTTTGAAGGCAGCAGTCTCACTAAATTTAATCATGTTTTTCTTTAAGACAGGCATCCTGACAGGTCTTTTGATCAGAAACTCAGCCTAAGCCAGCTCTGTGTGGGCAGAAAGAGCTCCTGTTGAATTAGAAACCTCAGCATGGGACATAATAGTTGGGGTTCCAACATGGGTAAAGTCTGATTGTCCTGCAGGTGTTTGAGACAATTCTTATTCTACCTAGCCAAAAAGTGTATTTTTCTACTTTTTTTTTCCAATAAAATTTTAAACTAAAATTAAATTTAACAAATGCTAATGAAAACTGTTTTATCTTGAAGAGAGATTTATAAACTATGAAGGGAAGAAAGAATTAAAAAGAAAACAAAAAACACCAAAAAAAAACCAAACAGAAAAAAAACCCTACAGATATCCTCCAGGAAAATATTCTACCTGCAGTGTCACAAAAGGATACATTTCCTGAAAAAATGCTGTCCAGAACTTCAGTAAGGTCTGGACCTTTTCCAGATGAGTTAAAAAAAAGCATGAAGCCTAATGTACATTCAATCTTGGAACTTAAAGAGCAAGGACAGTGACTTGCAATACCTTAAAAGTCAACAACAAGCCAGAAGGAAACTTGTTTAATTTCAAGAGACTAAACTGGCAACTAGCTTTGTGTTTAAATAACAATAATAAAATGTAGGCACACTCTAAACTGGTTCTTTTCAGGTTTCTCCTTAGGAAAACCAACACATTTGGCAGCATAGGGAATGCCATCCCTTGCCTTCCCTGTGGCCAAGAACGTGCCAGAAGATATACTTACACCACAGCCACTATGAATGAAATCAAAAGACGATAAAAAGATCAGTAGCCAGGGTTCTGGCCTACACATGTTCGAAGAAAGACTGAAACTACAACCTACAGGGTGATGCTGTCAAAGCAATGGATGGCTGAAAGTCATCCTGCTCAACTAAATAGGAAAGACTGTGATACCCACTTTTTATCAAATCACACCAACTGCATTACATCGTTCTTTCTAATCCTCAAGCATTAGGGAGAAGAGGATAGACTTCCAAGGACCCCTAGGTTACTGCAATAACAGGGAATCTAACAAGAAATAAACAATGTTAGGGAGAGTGGGATTAAAAAAAAAACAAACCCACAAAACAAAGAAACAAAAAATAAACTAAACCAAGACAGAGAACAATCAACCTGTTTCAGGAAAGCTTGGGCACCTGCAAAAATGGAAAACATTTTCTAAGATGTAAGGTCTCTTACAAGTGACACCTAGAAGTTGAATAAACAGCATAGCTTCTCCTAGGAGGAGGTAATGGGATGATCACTTAAGGTTACAGAACTTAGCAGGCTACACCTGATGAGCACATTATGCATTAAGAGCCTTTTAGACCTTCTTCCTGCCTCCCAACCTTATGCTGATTCTGATGGCACCCCACTGAAGGATGTAAGATTATTAGATTATTTAATCTCATTTTACTTCAAACTCTAGAAATTTATGAATAGGAAAAAAAAAAAAAATCAAATGGTTTACAAAGGCTGAGTTCTTTGACAAATGTTTTGAGTAGTATTAAAAGATTGGACAGTGCATTCTGCACTGATGGTGGCACAGGATAAATGATTAAAAAACCCCAAACGAACAAAAATAACAAAACCTCTATGTATTTCTAAAGGTTTATTGAACAAAATACCTACAATTTCTGGGTTCCACCATCTGCAGAGTTTGGAAACAAAAGAAAAACTTCCCCTTGGCAAGTTTTCACACCCACATGCTTCAACTTTAACTTGCTAACTGGGTAACAGGACTGATTACAAAATACCACTGTTTTCATCCTGTGAGAAACATCTCACAGAAGCTTGTTATGTGACCTCAGACTACAACGCAATCAAGTGTGGATTCTCTGAAAAGGTTTTCTTAATTTCTTCTTTAGTCATTATTTTCAGTGTTCTGCTCACTAATGCCTGGATCCTTTCTTGCATTCTCTCTTCTCACCTCATTTTCCCTTTCAGCCTTAGCTACAATTTTTTTTCTCTGCTTTATTTACCACACTATCTGCCATATATTCCTTACTTAATCTGCTAAGTTTTTGCATTTCCTTGCAGTCTGTTTCAGAAATAACTCTTCAATCGCATATATAAGGCCTATTTGCCTTTTGAATATAAATACAATGCTTAAAAATTAAATAGGAAAAAAAGTAACAAAGTAAGTCTAATCACTTCTATATATTTTCTACCTTCTATCCCAAACATTTATTCTCATTTGCACATTTAGAGCAACTTCTTTAAAATAGATCTATTTAAAAGAAATTGGGACTTTGGTTTTCCTGGTTTTCAGCAGTATTTTTACCGCCAGTATAGAGTTGCATAGGTATTTATGTTCTGTGACAAACCCTAATTGCTGGTTTCCTCCTACAGTCCACTTTCTTGCAACCTATACGCAAATAAGAAAGGGGAGAAGTAAATGGAGATTAGAAGGCAGGAGTGCAAATATTAAGAGAAAACTATCTTCATAAATCAACTCAATTCAAAAGCCTTCATCAGATTTAAATCAAATTTAATTATCATTAGCTGGTTACAAAAGGAAATAAGAGCAGAACAGGTCATTTATATTTTTGCCCTATTTTTTGAAAGAAAAAAAAATAACATTTTTGTCCAAAGGCTTCTGAAAATAGTCACTTTCCAATCCCACAGAAATTGTATGAAAATAGGTACATGACACACTGTGCAATCTTTGGATACTACAGCAGCTTGGGCTGTTTGTCACCCACCCATTACCACTGGAGCACTAAGGTGGAATTTGTCCTGACCTCAGATTTGTCTAGAAACTCAAAGAAAATCAATAAATGTCCATATTGCAAGGGAATGCAAATGAATCTACCAAAGTGAGAATTTAGAAAGTCAAGAAACCTTAGCCTAGATTGCTTTCTGGTGCACTTGCTTACTCTTATCATTCAATAACTGAAATCAGAGAAGCTTTCCATAGTTACCAGTTTTCTTTTTCAGAAATGCACCAGACTAGACTTGTTCCATATATGAACTTCTAGCGATTGCAAACTTGCCATTTTATCAGGAGAATATTTTTACCTCTAGTAATTACTATCATGACATCCAGCAGCATTGTTAATCTGATGTTACGGGTTAGCTCAATTATTCCAATATTAGGTATTAATAATTAAATTAGTTGTCAAGATTTTTATATAAAGATTTAACAACATGCAATGTAAGTTTTTACGTATTATAGAAGGATTTAAAACTCACATTTCGCATCATTAGACTCAGTTTGGCTTTATTTAAATAGAAGTACTACATTAAGACTGAAATCAAACAACTCCAAGTGCAACAGCAAAAATTTCCATCACTTCAGTGATATGCCATCATGTCAGAGATGCCATTTTTCTGAGAATAACGGTGCAATTACAATATGCAGGGAAGAGCATCTGGAATTTAAAAATCAACTTATACCTGTGTAAAGACATCCATTAGCTTCACTGGGCATCGAATCAGGCTGTTGCTGCAGATCGGTCAGTGTAATTCTCCTCGATGTGTCAGACATTAATGAAGTTAACAAGGGAAGGAACAGCACAGAGCAAACAGCTGATAACAAAATTGCCCAAAGCTCTCACCTACTGCTGAAGCCTGGCCATCAGGCACCATTTCCTAAGTTTCTGAAAAGCTTTCAGACTCCGGACAACATTCTGTTGCTGTCATTAGAAACATACATGTTGACTTTTCTCAACCATTACAGGTTAGTACTCACAGTTATTTCTGGTTACCAAGGGGCAGCATTCTGGCACTGCGTCACAAACTGCGATTTCAAGTGGGAATTTTCCAGCCCAAGTTTATAAAGATTCATTCTCTGCTTTCTACAGAATCAAAGGATAGATCTTTGCCACATCCTTACTCACTCCTCCAGCATAAAGATGATATAAAAAATTTACATCTTTCTACCCTCCTGAGGGCATGCTCTCTAATAGAATTAATGTCATCAGCTTGGACAACTTATCCTACATTCACTCATTTGTGAACAAATGATTAAGTTGAAAAACCCTAGGTATCATTAACTTTCCAGAAGTGAACTTGCTTTTGAAGACAAGCTTCTAGATTCCTCTCTGACTCAACAGCTCCTATTTGAAAGCCTAGCAATATGAACTTTTACAATCAAGAACCTGTAATGTTCTGGTTTTCTGATTATGTACGAACACAGGCAGAAATTAACAGCAAGGCAGTCTGCTTATAGGCTCAGTGTAGGGTACCAAGTCAGTATGTACTACCCAAGACAGACTAATCCAAATGAAATCGTGTAAGGCTTCTACCATTCAAATTAACTCATTCAGATATGAAATAACCTCTGAAGCACTGCACCACAGCACCTAGAAACTTCCTGCATTTTTCCTTACAAAACATCTTCATCTGCAAACATTTCTGCTGTTGTTCTCCAAAATCCCTCATACTTGGAACCTGGAACTCTTCCTTTGCTCTGCCCCTTGTCTGACAGGTGTGAACAGTCTCAGCACATTTTTTCATAGTAAGAAAAGATAAGATGTACAGGGTCTTATAAAATTAGTATTGCTCCGATTTCAGAAGTGAGGTGTGCACTTGTATATCAGCAGTATTTTTAGAAGGCATTGAGATATGCTCCATTCACCTTTCCCGTGTGAGATTCTCAGTACTCAGCACCTCTAACCATTAGATCAATACTGCATGCTAAACAGTTTCTTTGTCAAAGGCTCCTCTGAGCTGGCACGCTCAAGACAGTTAAGATGAACATAAGTAATCCCAGTGCAAAAGATTTCTTGCAGAGTAGACTTTTTAGAAACCTTTTTGACACAGCCATCTTCCAGTAAGGACTAAATTACAAAAACTTAATCTCTTTCATTTGATTTAGGCACATTTTTCACTCTCCTCTCCTTTGATTTACCTTATCTCTGTTTCCAGCCAAGACTGAGTAACTACAAGAGAAGTATTTCTGTTCCACCGCAGCACCAGCTCACTGCTTCTTTGATTCACCTAAGTCAGGCCTTTCAAGATTCTGGGGAATACTTCCACAGTGTTAGATTCTTTGGGGCTTTTATTTTCATCCTTTTTGCATCATTTTACAGAGTAAATGCGGCAATATTAAGACCACCTCATCTATCTGTTACTTGAAAAATTACTTCATATTTAGAGGAAGCATCGAACATCTGAAACAAACGGGTAGGTCTTCAGATAGGAAGACCCTGGATAAAAAGTGTTTCTGAACAGAAAGACTAGAGCAATCTGGCAGCTTTGGGAAACTTTCTTCTTGTCTGAGAAACAGTGCCTAATGATTCCAAGATCTATTCTTGCATCAGGAGGACATGGAAGGGTTTCAAGGAACTGAAAGCAAGGTTCCTCCACTCAGAAAAACAAGAGGTCAAGGCCATAGATGCAGACACCCACAAGTTCCAAATAAGGATGCACAGATTAGAGGAATGTATAAGTGAAGGAAATAGGTCAGGAGTCAATTTGGATCTTGAGAATAAACTCTACGTCATTCAGATGACTTGTCAAGCATGCAGAAAAAGTACTAACAAGAAACTAGGCAAGTTTCTGATGGTACCTCCTCTCCTGTGGGAAAGTTCCTGCTGGACCCTGCCTGTTGTCTATGTGGTTTTCAACACCATTAGTTTCTTATCAAAACTGAAATAACTAGCAATTAATAGGCTTCTGTAGAAAACACCACTTCTGATACTTTATTTTTTTCTCTACTCTAAATGAAAGCCAGCTTGATGCTAACTCTAGTTTTTACCAAGCCTCAAGCGACTCTGACTGTGAATTGCCATGGGTTAGGAATACATTTCTGCTCTCACTGTAAAAATACATTCCCTTTGTATGGAACAGAATGAGACTGAGGCTTGCAAGGCTTCTGCATTAAGTGCAGTTTCAACTGACACAGCACACCATTCTCTATCCAGTAAATCCCCAAGATGTTTTGGGATTCTAAAACTGCAGACTCCAAATTAAAGGACTTGCCTTCTAGCTCAAGAAATAAAGGTTCATGTTTCCAGATAAGAGAGCCAACAGTTATTTTTTCAGATCTTCAGTCCAAGGAACATTCCTACAGTTTGAAGATGTATTGAACTTTGGTCATAGTTACTCATTTACAAATACATTGTATCGAATTGGTATTCTTCAGCTAAAATAAGATTATGCTCAACACACTACATCACCTGCTTATTTTTTTCTCTATCAGTATTTTTAGATATTCTTTTATTCCTTTCATTAACTTTCTGAATGGTACATACAGATCTTGACACAGAAATTGCTGCACCTCTTTTTTAGTTAGCTTTCATTTTCATTGCTATATTACTATTTTAAACAATACAGCAAAGGAGATAAAACACATGAAATTTCATTTGTAAGAACACAACAAAACTGGCAGGGTGACCTAGAATCAGAGGCAGTTTCTGAAACCACTGTGAAATTGATCTTTTTGAAAGTAACAAGATTTTGAACTGCCAACATCTCTTTAAAGTACTACTTTCCACCAGTCCTTATTATCAGCTGTTAGAAAGGCACAAAGAAAGGATTATATATCTTAAATTAACATCACAGTAAAGGTAAAAGGGGAGTCATTTTTAAAGAAACCCCTCTCCCCCCTCAAAAAAATGCCAGCTGAGCACAAGTAATCAGTCATCCAACATTAGCCAACCTCAATAAAGAAAAATGGAGACTGCTTAAATATTTCTACTTTCATCAGTCCAGCAGAATGCATAATTTATATCCAAGACAGGACAAGTTTTGCCGTATAGCAGAACATTTTTTTTTCACAGGTTTCAGAGAAGGTAGTTTTCTCAGACTGTATAATCCTCCATTCCTGTTTTAGCAGTATAAAAAATTAAAATATTGTCAGAAGTAGTCTATTACTGAGCTATCTAAATACTCAAGGATTTTAAATTATAACTTTTGGGATCAGGTAGAATATATTGTTGATGGGTTACTTTAATCCAAATAAAAATGAAACAAACAAATGGATGTCAATTTTTCAGGTGATAAAAATTTGTCCTTTGAATTCAGTTGCTTATACTGGTTCTGTATATTCTGTATAATAAACTGAAAATAATACACAATCAGCTTCTGCTGTTCTTCAACCACAGAAAACTTAGTATGGCTTTCTTGTCCTATAGAATATTTCTAAAATATCAAGTTATTGTCATGCATTTACAATAAACTGTGTACCTCATTTATGATATCTAACCATATAGGATTTCAGCTTCCATTTGAAATAAAATACTAAATTAAAAGTGCAGACAAAAGACCTGCAATTCATACTCAGAAGTTAAGTAAACAACAGCATTTCAGGGCAGCTCATCCACTGATAAAGAAGAGGTTTGCCAACAGATTACAGCATGGAAACATCACAGCATTTCAATTTTCTCTCATATGCTTTATTAATTAAATAAAAAGGCCTTTATCTTCAAGTTAACTGTGCTGTTGGGGTATGGGTCTTTCCCATTAAAATATAATTCAGACAAGAGCAAAGTAAACATCTGCTACCTGCCAAGCACAAAATACCAGCACAAAACTCAGCTAATATTCCTTTCTGCATTGCAGAATGCATGAGACTCTAGGAGGCGAAAACTGCAGGATTCACTCAGATATAATTACCTCTTCAAAGAGTGCATACATTGATAAAAAGGAGGTTTATAGAAAAACCTTATCATAAAAAGCTTACAGAATTAAGTTCAAATTGTAATGAGATGTGGTTTTGCTCACCCTACCACCCAGATGAATGAGTAAATCCTCACCACACCATTTTAAAACAGTTTGAGAGTGATTATGACTGGGTTATTCACATCACGCATAGCCTTCTCCCTAGAAATACTTCTAAATATGCTTCACTGGAAAGCCAACATCAGAATGTTGGTATATCTATTAAAAATAAAATCAACCAAACAAAAACACCTGCAACAAAACAAATAATCAAAGCAGCTATAAAAAATAAAAAACAAACAACAAACCACCTGTCATTCATAAACCAGAAAGAACTTGGGTACTCATCATAGGCAGGCAGGGTCATGACTGCTAGTGGTCTGAGAAAATGTTTCTTTTCAGTGCTGTATCTCTTGAATGCTCCTGTCAGTTGGTCCAAGAATGCAACTCTACATGGGCACTGCATTTAGTATTATGCCCTGAACACAGCCCTAGAGATAGGCCTGGAGGGCAGATGTGCCTTTTTTAAAATACAAAAAACCTATTTGTTGCATGTGCAAGCAGTCCTGCTGTCAAGTTCTCTCTTCTAATTGCCTGCCATGGTGTGTTAGAACCAGAAGCCCTTAAAAGTCAATATGAAAGTACTTATGTCTGGGGCATGTTCAGCTTCAGGTAATGTACAGCCATGGTCAGCTTGATCCTAAGCCACCCACCTCTCCGATAAATTCTTTTTCTCTACATTTTTGCCAACTAACAAAATAGATGTGGCTTTGAAAGACCACCATGTTATTTTAAGTATACGCTAGCACATACCTTCTTACAGTGCAAAAACTTGTCTTGCATAACGGTCCTCAGGAGGGGATAGAAATCTCATTTTAGGAGGGCCAAACCTTCAACTGGTTCTACCAGCTTGCTGTTGAGTTACTGCACTGTCATTGATACAGATAAGACAAACACAGCAAAAGGTGGAAAATTCCAATAAAAAAAAGGTCATCTTTAAGTCAGGCTACATAAACAGCAGACAAACCTCTTCTTCAACTAAAATGGCTTATCAGTGACACCAGTAAGAGATTAAAGATGATAGCCACCTGCTACAGTGGGTAAAACTTTGAAAATCTGTTCAGGTTAATGGTCAAGTGGGTTGGATGGGTTACAAAGAAATTCTTTGCAAGGGTGGTTTATGTGCATCAATTAAAGAGGGAAACTGGAACAACTCATTCTAAGACTCAGCTAGTGATCTTTGCCTGAGAAGCTGAAATTTAGTTAAGCAAGAAAAGAAAGACCACTACAGACTTTAAATGACAGGAAACTAACACCAAACACAAATACTTAACATAGAAGCAATAGTCTGCATGTATTTAATTCCAACCTTATTAATGGTATTCACATAAATCAAAGAAACTCAGCTGGTGTGAGGACATGCATCATAAAGCAAAGATGTCCATATCCTACCTAAACTTATGCAATTTTGTAAATAATGTGTCTAATGGTAGTAAATATTACTATAATGAATTCTCACCTGCAAAGCTCAAAACTACAGCCTACAGTCTTAGGCAGCAAGACAAACATCTGTTGCCTGAACAGTAAGAAAAATTTGGTCTTGATGTCTGAACATTAGCTTCTACACAGAAATAAATGATCCCAAATGAAAAATTAAAAATTAGAAACCAACCTTTCCTTTGCATAGAAAGATTTGCATTAATTATGCATGAATATGGTAAAATCTTACCCCGTGGCTGTTTTCTGTGGGATTGTGCAAAAAACAAAAGGGTAATAAAAGGATTGCTCTAACTCTGTAGCTTAGGAGTGCTATAAGACCAGGGCTGTCCATGGGGACTAGAAAGAGAAAAATACTTCTCACTACTGTTCAGAGACAAGCCATGGCCCTTGTACTTGCTTCCCAATGCAAACAAAATGATACTTTCCTCTACCATAATTGGAACTGTAAAGCTCAAAGTACATTTCCAATTTAGTTGGCTCGATGTCCACAGCATTCATGGGGATAAGGAAGACCATTGGAGGAGGAAAAAGAAAATCCTACTATAGTGCATTGGGCCTTGTAAGTGACAGAACTTGATTATTTCTAAAGAATCACTAGCATGGTTGGGCACCAGTACATTATAACAACAACAAGAAATAAAAAATTCACATTGAAAGTTCCAAGTAGGAAAAGAGGTGCTGTTGGCAAGGGCCAGGAACCTTAAATACCAGAGAACTTCATGATATTCCTTCTACTACCAAAGAAAGAAACAAAAGTCAAAGACTTATAACTGGGATCTATTTTCTTAGCCCCTTTAGCAAAATGTCAGCCAACTGACTCAAAGCCTTTCTCCAAGGAGTAGTTCAAAGAGTCAGTGTGTTACAAACAGGACTCTCATGTTTTCTATACAGATACTTATTGCTTTTCTACTGTACAGGTTTGTTGCCTTTTTTCTTTTTCTTTCTTTCATATATTGACTTGAGATTTTTGTGGAGTGAGTTTTTTTCTTTCCAATTCATTTTCAGTATGGCCACAATGACAGACCAGATTTCAGGTTGAGGAAAACAGTGAGAATGTTTCTCAGAGCTTTCAAAAAATATTAACATAACCGATTAAATTATGGATTCATGGGGCTGTGTCTTGAAGCTCATTTCTTCCTGATCCCAACACAGCTGGGAGATAATTTGCTATTCTCTTGCAAAAATGGACAGGGAAACAAGTCTCCCTGGAAAACAGCAAAAAAACATTTGAAAGAGGTAGAAAGCCTGTAACTACTCCAGGGCTGATGTGAAGCTCCTGCACCTGGCGGTGTCAAGCAAACTTCCCTGTCTTACCATCCAGAAACCACTCTGGCAGTCAGTCTTGCACCACTGAGGTGGGACAGAGGTCCTGTCACAGCTATACACCCCACACACGCAGTCAGACCAGGTTCCCCTTGTAGAGTCTGAGATGTTCAGATGCATAAAGTAATTGAATGATCGTACAGCAACTAAATAAAAAACAGAACAGCTTGATCTGGGTGCCTCCAAGTAGGGACCTCAAACAAAGAAACCTCTGGGTTTTGGCACCCTCACAGTCTAAGTGCAGGAAAGTCTGGAATCATTGGCTCCTGCCACGTGTCACTGTCTGTTCCCCTAGATGGACCACAGGTCCCCAGGCCCTTTGATCTTCACGGCCTCTTGCCTCAGGCTCTGCCTCCCAGAGCTCAACCTGCAGCTGCACACCGAGCCACCCACACTACATACATTCCTCAACAGGCAGAGCACCGCAGAAGAGAAGCACACAGAGGCGCTGGTACCTGCCGCTCCCACACCAGGCAGACAAACTTTCTCTGGATGCAAACCTGAACAGCATCAACACCTCCTCTAGCAGTCCCCCAGACTGCTGAAGGCCTGGCTTCTGCCAAAATGGTACGGCCACCACGTGCCCATCTCAAGGCCCCAGATGGTCCATTTCATGCCAGAGGCCGGAACAGAACTGGCATAATAACATCCAAAGTCTGACAGTGAAGCCAAGATACAAGCCTCAATGATTTTTAATGACCATGGCTGCACTAACCTGGAAATTGAACAAATGTTTTGAAATAACAACCAGATTTAATCTGCTAAGAGCACCTGAAAGCAACAGTATCCTGGATTTCATTCTTGAAATGAAAAGCAGTGACATACAAATACTATCATCTGCTCTGACTAGCTTAGGCGTATCTATAGTACTCTCCTGCTGTGTCTCAAAGTATTTCAAAGAACATGTTTTCCCCAAACAGCGCCAGTCCTTCAGATTTAATGCCTTTCTTTGGACAATGATCAGTCAAGAAAACTTCTGAAGCACAGGATGAAAATTCTGGTTGAGACAGAGCTAAAGACTCAGACCTGATTTGGAGCTGGATCCTTCACATTTCAAGAGAACATGATATTCTCTACTGATTAGCTCAAAATTCTTTTCCCTTTCATTTACTGTTTTCTTCCACTTTGGACTGACAATACTAAAAATAAGAAAGTTCTTAATAAATAAAAATGCCTGATTCTTACCCACCCTATTTTTAAGAACTCTGCTGGCCAAGTCTGCTTAGTGCAGGTTTAACCTTGATGGTACTTGCAAGCTGAGAAAATCTCTTGGCAAAGATCTCTCAATTTTTTTCCATAAATAGTTGAGTGATATGAGAAGTAGTAAGTAGCAATGAATTTATATCTTTTTATATTTTAAAGGTCGTCAGTAATTAGTGTCTCTGGAAAAACTTAGAAAGGCCTCAAAAAATAATCCTGCAGTATATTTTTTTCCTCAGAAGAGTAAGCATCAGAAGTCTTGTAAGAATTGTGTCTTCAGAACTATGAAGTAGTGATATTTGACTTAATAATCTTCAGGGTTTTTTCAGTATTCTGTTTTGGTGAACATATTTAACTCAGACATCTGGCAAAGCAGTTGGAAGGAAATCCTTGTGATTAAGGGCCAAAGGAGAGATGAGAACTGGGAAGATCTCCAGCAAGAGAACTGATAAAAATGGCAAGAAAAAAAAAATAATCTAAACCTTCTAGGGTTACATGATAAAGAAGTAGAATAAAAAACAAAAAAGAATACAATGTAGAAACTCTACATTCTCTTCCTCTTGTTTCAAGTTATTTTTTGCTCACTCTGTCTGGTATCCTAGTTTATTTTTTCTCCCCAAACCATTTTTATCACTGGTCTTTGGATTCAGAACTGACTTAATGCTATGACAGGACGGTGCAACCCTAAGGACCCAGTAGTACATGGTAACACACTTTTCCTATCCCTTCAAAAGAACAGCAAGATACAAAACTGGTTCAGCCTTTAAGTGTTTTCCTACATGCATCACTCTAAGGCTGTGTGCCTCCTAGGATGAGCTGTTAAAAGCAAGTAGTCTTTCCTCTTAGGACTGTATTCCATTAAGGCATTTAGTGCTGTCAGAAATTAAATTCAGAGTCAACAGTCAAACACACTGTATGTAAATGTGAACCTGAACTCTTCAACCCAGCTGTATTTCAGACCATGAAAAAGATACTTCATCAACTTAGTTGAACTGCACATAGCAAAACCTCATGATTACTGCTTGTTCAAGTTAATTCTGAGTTACGTCTATTAATAATTTAAAAAAATAATGAAAACCAAAACCAAATAGCTGTAAGGAAGCAGCAGGGAACTGCTTTTAACTGCTCACTCCCACAGTTGTATTTCATCTTCCAGAACAGTCTTTAAAACTCTTTGACAGTTCAGTTCTTGACTTGATAAGCTTCTAAGAGCTAACTGTTCAGCTTGTCTCCAAGACTTGAAACTGCTCATTAAAACAGGCTGGCTATAGGCAACAATGAAACTAAAAGAATGTGCTACAATCTGGTTGCTTAAAGGAAACCAAGGTATCTTTGAGAAACTCAAATCCGCTCATACTTGAGAAAGAAAACAGTTCTTCCCAAAGAAGATTTCACAGAATCACAGAAAATGCTAAGTTGGAAAGGACCCATAATTATGATCGAGTTCAACCCTTAGCCCTGCACAGGACCATCCTCAAGAGTCACACCATGCCCTCAAGAGTACCATCCAGGTGCTTCTCTGTCAGGTTTGGTGCTGTGACCACTTCCCTGGGGAGCCTGTTCCAGTGCCCAACCACCCTCTGAGTGAAGAACCTCCTTCTAATATCCAACCTAAATCTCCCCAGAAAACTTCAGGCCATTCCCTCAGGTGCTGCCTAAAGTTCCCAGTTTTCCTTCCCCTATCCCATGCTTTTCACTGTATTTGCTTTCCATATTTGGAGAAGGAAAAAAAATCTCAGAGCAGTAACTACTTGCAGCTAGGAGAAAATGAGCAGTGCATATTTCATAAAGGAGCTTTGGAAATTTCTTCCAGGTGTCATGTTGCCTACATGTTGAAAATCATTTGACTTAGTCTGTTTTTCTGTTCTGAAAGTATGAAGGCAGAGAGGAAACACTTGAATAATTTGTGTGGATTTTCTTTGGATTTTTATTTTTTTTTTATTACTGAACACATCCCACGTTCTAGATGAGCTCTCAAGTAATTCTTGAAATTTACGGAACTTCTTCCTGTGAACAGTGATTACCACAACATACATATATATATATATATATATATATATATATATAGAGAGAGAGAGAGAGAGAGGGTATTTTGATGTAATGATAACCAAAATGCATACCTGAGTGCAGAGACAGGCTGGAAATATGAGAAAGGAAACAAAGAGCCAAGCAACATACCAGTCACCTATTCCAACAGACTTTAACCAATGGAGCAGTCTTGACTGAGGTGTTGCCAAGAAGTTACACCAAATTATGTCATGACATGTAATCTGAAATGCATGAACGACTTGGTGGGTCACCCTATGAAAATCTGAAGGGACTGAAGCAACTCCAGAGAACGAGGCTGAAGGCAGAAAAACAAAATAGAAAAAAAAAAAAAAACTAAACCAAAACTGTTTCAAGCACTAGTAAATCTTCTATGCTACAAATGAGAACCCAATCATCCCCCTAATGCCTTGTCAACAAGAAGAAAAAGGTGAGGATGTGAGCTTTTGAGAAGTAGAATAGGAAAAAAGAAATCTGAGGGAAGAAATGGATGAAACTGCCTCTGAAAAGCAAGGAGGGTGATGGCCCAGCATCACTCTCCTTTAGAGAACACTTTCCGAACAGTTCCTCAAATTTATATTAATATTTACATGCACTTATTTCCTTAAACATACATTAAAATGTTCTCATGGAACGCTAAGGAAGCTGTCTGTGAAGAGTGTCAACAACATCTAATTTGAACAAATTCAACATTATAATATTATAGCAATAAACATTGATTGTTAGCTTAGCTATAATAATTTCCTCTGTAGATTTCAAATGGGAACACTTTATTCCATATTTCAAAAGCATAATAAAACATTTACTGTTATATACTAGATATATATTGTACAAATACTGAGCTGTTGCTTCAGTGGGGTTTGCTCAAACGGAACTAGTTCCTCAGATTCACAATGTGACTGCACAAAAGGGCCTATTCTAATTTCTGGTTTCTCTCTCAACATGCTCTTCTAAGAGCCCACATTGACTAATTTATTTCATTTTATACTTTTAATTGCAGTTTCTGCCAGTGTTAGGAAATTAGCAGATAACTTGGCAACCAATTAGGACTGTTTTTCAACTTTTGTCTAAAATACAGTATTTTTCAGTCCTCTAGGCTCTTCAGAACACCTGGAGAGCAATCAGAAACAATATCTAAAGAAAACTCAGAGAATGAAAAAAAAAAATAAATCAGACTACCTAATATATCTTATATATTATTACTGCTTTAAAGAGCCTCATCTCATTTTAATATCATTGCATTTGCATTAAAAAACAACTTCTTAAAAGAATGTGCTATTAAGAAATGCAACCCAAGGGGTACCATTAAAATATAAAATGAAATAAAAGAGAAACTGATTTGCCCAGGGATTGAAAATAGCTCTCAAGTTTAAGTCGAGATTCTTCTCCTATAAAGCTCTATCTTAATTCTGACAGATTTCTTTATTTGATGGTTCACCGAACAATTTTATAATGCCCTTTCAAAGAACAGTCTGCAAAAGTTTTTGTTTCCTTTCCCTACCCAAGAAACCCTTCCTGATTCCAGGGACAGATAAAACATAGCAGAAAATCTTAATGAAACCTATAAGTCTTAATTGAAACTTTTAATCTCTGGAGGTCACCTATGTCACTGGCTACTAAAACCCACGTGCCCAAAAAACCTACTCCAAAACCACCATGAAAACACCAAAAAACACCAGCAGTATTTAACATGTAAGTTTATCTGGCAAGTATCTACTAACCAGAAGCTTTTAATTATATTAATAAAAAAAGCACAAAATCAGCAAGCAAACCATCTTCTGAACAATTAATCCTAAATGGAAATCATCCACATATTAAAGTATCTCTGCTCTGGAAGGATTGTTGTATTTAGTAGAATGGGGAAACCAATGGTGAACTGTAAGGTATTTGCAGTTTATTTGTAGCCTTTAGATTTATTTTTTGTGCTGTCCTGAAACCTGACAGTAAATTTAATGTCTCAGAATTTGTTCACAACATCTTGTGTGGCTCAACCAAATCAGGTTTCAGGCCAAAATTGTGACTTGCTTCCTCTTTACAAAATGGTCTGCACTGCAAAAGGAATATTATTCTGCAGAGAAAGTAATAAAGTTATTTATACGTCTTCATCCTTACAATAAAATGCAGTTTTAAAATCCTCAAATCTTCCATGTTGAAAACTTGAAGCTGAAAAATCAAGGGGTAAACGCACAGTGTACGGGGTCTATCAGTGAGAGAGATGTTCTTTTGCAGCATTGCCAGAGCCCTCTCCACTAAGCATCCTCCAGAATGGCAAATATTAGGCCATCCATTCCGAAAGTGCACTACACCTCTCATCAAAACAGAAGTCACAGCAATTAGAGATACTTAAGTAGTCCTTTATGCTCTCAAGAATTCAATAATACTGCAAAATAGGCCACATTAATCATCAACGGATTTTTAACTTTCTACAGTATACTGGTATTTGTGCTGGTCCATATCTACATTTGTAGCTTTGGATGGTACAAAATGTACACTCCAGACTTTTTTTTTTTTTGTCACAACACTGAAAGGTCCACTATTTCTTTTGGGTTTCTTAATGGCATAAAAATTCTAACATTTAAATGAATATCTAATGTGAATATCTAACAGTTGTATAAACGCACACATGCCAGATCAACTGAGATACACTCGTAGCTATTGCCTTTGGAAACAGCTAGAAAAACTGTACATACTTAATGTATATATTGGTTAGTTATGATCTTAACTAAGAAGAGAAACAATGAATGAACTACACTTGACAGTTCACAAGAAAACCTATCTTAATTATCAGAGTGAATATCATGGAAAAAAGTAAAATTCAGAGCATGCAAACAGTAAAGACCTAATGATAACCAATAACATCTCACAATATGTAAGGCTAAGTACTATGACTGATTTTGCAGACACAGTGCTATTAGATTGATAAACTTATCTTGAGAAAGTGAGAGTGACTGTTAACCTGACACTTTGCTGTTTCTAGAAGCTTCCGTAGTCCCAGCAATATAATAAATTTAACCATTAATTTTACAATTAGACATTAAGTGCTTGCATAATTCACAGATATTGGGTCATTACCTAGACCCTGATTCACATGAAAATTGAAACCTCTTTTCCATCAGTAGAGCTTCACAAAGTGAACTGTAGGTCAGTTCCCTTTATTTAAAAACAAAGGGTGGCATTTTTTATTTTTCCTTTGCACTAAGTGAGTACAAGCAAGCTCAGGGCATTATCAAACTAGCTGCTATCTATGAAGTCATAAAGTCTCCATTTTATCTGCAGAAAGAAAACCCCACAAGGTGTTTTGTCTAGAAACTCAGTAGACATTACTATGTATCTACAGCATTCAACTGCAATATCTGAACACACAGAGCAGCACACAAACTCTAAGTCACCAGTTAGCTGCATTCAATGGATTGACAAATGTGACTTTCTCCCTCTCTCAATAGTCCTGGAAGTTGACCTGCTTGTTGAATTGTGCATACCAAGTCTAGTAAGCTTATTTTATCTTGTAAAGGTCACGCAAGTACTCAAATGGGTATGAAAATTTAAAACACTGCATTAGTGCATTTCATTTTCTCAATTTATAATCCTCATGACTGATTTAGTACTATTTAAGAGTTACAAAGAATATATTCATGAGACTGAAAATATCTATTAGGTTTGGATGACAGACTATGGATCAGCAGTCATTACCAGATTTTTTTTTCCCCTTTATGTTCGCCTTGTCTCAGAAGTTTTAGTTTTGTATCTTGAAAATGCACTTAGCCCTAAGCATGACTGCACAGAGTTGAACACACTGCACATGATGCATTAAAATTACAAAACTGTTAATTTTCTGTGCATGCTACGCAGTTGTGACAAAGGATCACTAGAAAACAAAAAAGAAGTATGTCAGTAGCAATATTGACTCGGAAAAAAATAAATCAGATGACATCATCCTGAGGCTGAAATGTGTTTTATGTGCCTGGACATGCCTGCTAAACTTCTCTTTCCATCATCAGAGATCAAGAAGGAAAAAAAAAGGAGAGAGAAAAATATATATGATTTGCCAAAAGTCATAAAACACATTTAGTGGCTCAGTGGGGAACTGAGCTCCAATGCCATTCTATAACAATTAGTCAACAGTGCCTTCTGGGCACGTGTTCACAGGTGAGTCTGTTGTGTTTCTGGGGCCAGTTTGTCATAGTGGGGTGGGGGGGGAGGGATACAGGAGTGGCTTCTGTGAGAAGCTGCCAGAAGCTTCCTTCACATCCCCCAGAGCCCAGGCCAGCCAGCTCCAGGATGGACCTGCTGCTGGCCAAGGCCGAGCCAATCAGGAATGACAGTAACATCTCCATGATAACGAATTTAAGGGGGAAAACAAAGTTATTGGGCAAACGAAAATGGCAGCCAGAGAAGAGCAGACTGAAAACGTGTGAACAGCAATGCCGACACCGAAGTCGGTGGAGGAGCAGGAGGTGCTCCAGGAGCCAGCGCTGAGGTTCCCCTGCAGCCCGTGGTGCAGATCACAGGGAGGCAGCTGTGCCCCTACAGCCCATGGAGAATCACAGGGGTGCAGAAATCCACCTGCATCCCGTGGAGGAGCCCACACTAGAGCAGGTGAATGCCCAAAGGACGCTGTGACCCCATGAGAGGCCCATGATGGAACAGGGTCTTGGCAGGGACCTGCTGACCCTTGGAACCCATGCTGGAGCAGGTTCTTCTGGTAGGACTTAGGGTCCTGTGTGACCCACGCTGGAGCATCCTGTTACCTGAAGGACTGCGTGGGAGGAAGCCCCAGCTACAAAAAGTGACCCACATGACAGCAGTTTGTGAAGAACTGTTGCCTGTAGGATGGATTCACCACAGAGATTCTCGAAGGACTGTCTCCCATGGGAGGGACACCACAGGAGCAGGGGAAGGACTCCTCCCCCTGAGCAGCAGCAGAAACAACAACCAACCGTAACCCCCATTCCCTGTCTCCCTTCACCACTGGGGAGAAGGAGGTTGAACTTGGAAGAAAAGAGGGATAGGGGGGGAAGTGTCTTAAGATTACTTGACTTCTCACTCTCCTGCTCTGTCCTGTTAATAATACCTTTAAATACTATCCCCACTCTTGGCTCTGTTTTTCCTGTGATGGTGATCAGGAAGTCATCTCTTTCAGTCCTTAACTCCTGAATCCTTTGTTCTATTTTCACTCCTCTGTCCAGTTGCAGAGCAGAGTGAGAGAGCAGCGTTAGTGATTACCTGGCAGCCAGCCAGGGTCAACCCACTACAGTGCTCCATGAAAAATTAAAAAAAAAAAGACATTTCTTAAAGCACTTATATTATCTAAGAACCAATTTTTCTGGTTCTGTTTTTCTGTGACAATGTCAGGATGTTGCAGCCTTGACGGAGCAACTAAGAAGAGTTGTGCTGGCACAAAATGCCATGGAAAGGTGCCATGCAACTTTAAGCCGGAAGCACACTGTTATCAAGGAAACTTAAAATGCCAAGAATATGAACTCTCTGAAGGAGAACCAAAGTAAATTAAGTCAAGCCTGGCAGCTTGTACCTTAGTGGAGCATGCCAAATTTACACAGCAGACAGAGACACCTCTTCCACAGAGCAAAGCTCAAGTCAAGTAGCAAGAAGCAGCCATGACTAGTGTCACTTCAAATTCAAGGGTCAAGCTAACCAAAGCCTATGAAGAAGGAAGCAAATGGTTCTAATTCAGGCTGTGAGTTACTTTACTTCACTGGTAATTCTTTTAATATTTTAGTGTTCTCAATACCTTCTTGGTCTTACCGTTTATCAGTGTCTACTTTCGACTCCTTCAAGGTAACTCCGTAACAGTGTCAGGTTCAGTAAATAAATTATGCACCCCTTCACTAATTTCTCTACTTCCTATGGATTCTTTTTGTCTTAAAAAGTTGCAGTGATGCAGAACAAGAGACAATATTGTCATTAAAGTTCACGGAAGAGACAATAACACCTCAAAACAGAGCTAGAAAAAGACACCCTAAACCCAGGAAAAACGCAGTACATTGTGGTTCTTCGTACAGAAAAGGTGAGATAGTTATAAATAATTTAATTTTACTTCAAACTGATTGACTGGACAATATCAGAGGCCATTCCAGATCACTATCTACAACGAAAAATATAAAAAAATGTGAAAGTGTCAGTCTAGGATGTAACTTGACTGACCCAACCACTTAAAAATGAAGCAAAAATTACCTGTCTATATAAATATGTCCTCTTTTTGAGATTTAAAAACAGCTGAAGAGTCGTTATCGATTCTTTCTTTAAAGCTAAGCATACAAAACAAAATACAGTAAAAAATACAGAAGTTGTAACTGTGGAACTAGAAACAAATGTAGTTCTTGAGGATGCAATGAAGCCTCTTCAGTGGTGGAATCAGAATGGTTTGGGTTAGAAGACAGGCAGGAAAGAAAACACAAGGCAAATAAAGGAGACTCGCCAGTTATGTGTTAACAAGACAAGACAAAATTATCCAGAAGTGTGACTTCTTAACCATTCTAAAGTCTGTGAATCTTCTTTACGTGGTAAATATTCAAAGTGTATGTCCCAACTGAGCAGCCTGGCTATACAAGTTGCATATGCAAATAACTAAAGCCTCAGATTCCTGTTGGAATATATGCAGACCTCATGCAACAACTATGATCATCATTTTCCCTGAGCCAAAGAAATACTTTTATATGTAAATACAAAAACAGAAGTCAAGTATGACCTGGTGAAAAATAATTCCAACATTTCCAACATCAGGAAGAGTCATTCAGAGCCCAGAGAAGATTCTGCTCTGCTTTTTATTTCCCCTCTTCCAGCTCATATGAAGCCATTGTTCATGCTTTCAGAAGACCAGCATTACTGTTTATAGAAGGGAAACAGATTTGTTCCTACTTTCACAAACCAAAATTTGCCTCCCACTCATCCATGGTAAGACTCTCATTGATCTCAGTGGAATCAGGATCTGAAATCACACCTCTGCTGTTCATCTTCCAATGGCTGAGTTATTGGTGTTACAGTTATCAGTTACAGAGAGGAGCCATAAGACTGCTGATATTGTTTTTCAATCATATTGGTTGAGTTACCTAGCAAGAAGTCTTAAAGCAAAATCAAAAATTAAATTTAAAAGCCCACACATGAAATACTGACTAGTAATCCAGATTCCCTACTCATTTACACAACAGTTCTTCTGGGTGCTCTCACGGCCAAGAGCAAAAAGCACAGGAAGAAGAAATTCCCTATGGTAATTTAAATTCCAAGAGCCTTATTTTGACTTATCAAATGAAAGTCCCTAATCTTCAAAATGGGCTCACCAACAAAAGCTATCTTCAATTCTGCCTTCCAAAGGAGAAAGACCCAAGTTCTTTGAAAGCTTTAAGGGTTTATCCCTACTGGAAAATCCATTTGAACAAACATTCAGGCAGATTTTTCTTAGTGCAAAAGATGCTTCTGAAAACTTTAAAAATAGCTATATGGTTTTTAGCCTCCTGAGGTCAGTTTTCCTTGCACAGCGACTGCCAATCTAAGTACCAGTCTTCTTTGGAACTGTCAAACTTATAGGACTGCTTGAGAAATGTTCTCCCAAGTGGAAAATATTTCTCTTGCAACATAGACAAATGTTCAAAAAAAAAGAAAAATCAGTTATCCTTACTGCAACAATTTAAATATAAACAATTTAGCAGAGAAAAACAGACATCCACCAGATGAATGATGTCATGTTGATGTCACAATATCAATGATATTCAGCACTGGTCTATTGCTAACTACTGCAAAAGGTTCCCAAAGTCACCATCAGAGCCAAAACTTATCACAGGAATTGAAGCATCCAAAATGGGAAGTACTTAATTGCAGGATAGAACATAAGTCCTTGAGGGAGAAAAGGTGTGTTTGAATCACCACACGAATGAAGGCTGTTTTAAAACAAAATTTATCATGTTTCACGAATCCCTTTCAAAAACAAATTACTGGGATGAGTGCCAAAATAAATTAATTTACCAAAGGATTCCTATAGTGGAAATGGGATCATACTTAAATGCTAGCAAAAGACAATATAACCTCCTTGTTCTTCATAACTTTTCCAAAAAGCCTTGCCAATAGCTCTACTCATTTTAGAGTCAGATCATTATAAACTACACAAGTGAAACTTAAAAAAAAAAATAAAAATCTATAAGGAATTCATCTTAGATGTTCTCAAAAATTTATTTAAATATAATTTTACATACTTTGAGACTATGATTCCTGTTTCTTAATGGAATCAGAGAAAACTATGGATGAATACTGTTGCAACATTACTGATAAGGCATAATTATCACATAGTAACATAGTATTTGCATAATTTACAATTTTCTCTTTCTGAAAGGCATTTGTGAGGCTACCAAAGAACTCGCCATATCATGTGTGCTAGGCACACTTTCCTTCATGGAAGCAAGGCACACTGGTTTGACATTTTTTCTTTGCAAACTCCCATCAGCTTATTCTTGTTTTTTGGGTTCTTAAGAACCAGTTGTTTGCTACTTTTCTCTACCCTCTTTTAAACTCTTGGAGCAAGGAAAGAAAGACTGTTCCATCAGTCACTCTTGCTTTTCCTCTATTGAAACATTAATTGCTATGTTTGTCCTTCTTCAGCCCTCTGGGGCAAACTCATACTCTATGAGCTCTCAAAGATAAACACTACCAGTTTGTAAGCCATTGATCCAGTTCCTGAGGGATTGTATGTAAACCTCATCAGACCTAGATGCCTTAAATACACCAAGCTGTAATAAATATTCTGATTCATGCTTTTCCTCTTCTGGTCTATGGTTTTATCCCACTCTTGATTTTATTATGTTAAATGTTTATAAGTAACTTTTTTAAAGACCTGAAACACAGAAGAAAACAGACCACTTTAGCTTCATTTCAACGATTAATTATCTCTTCCTCAATAAATGGATTTTTGGTTTTCCTTTGTTTTCTTTTCACACCTAATATGGTGAACAGAACATTTTTATGGCCTTTTAATGTCTTTTATTCACCAGAACTTAATCCATCTTTTTAATTTTGTCTCTACATGTTTGTGTCACCATTTTACTTGTGCCATTGCCACCAACAATACAGTTCTTTTCTGAATTTAGGAAGCTCTGTAAAAACTATATTTTTCACTTCTTAGAATTCCGGTCTGTATTCCACATAAAAATAATTTTGCGTAATGGTTTTGAGAGCACCTTTTTAAGGAACCTTTCCTGAGATCTTTATTCCTTAAATTACTTCTTCTATCTAATTATTTTATGATTGGATGGAACTCTATCTTTCAATGCTCATGGCCTCCAATTTTCTGCTATTGTTCCTTCTTTTTTCTTATAGTCAGAGAGATGGTACTCACTGGACCAAGTGATCCTTTGAAGTATTATGTTATAAGGTGTCATCCTAATGGCTTTCTGCTTTCAGGCTGAGCTCTGTTCTCACCATTTGTTAGATACAAGGGTGAAACTGTTGTTCCCTTGGTTATTTTCTCCACCTTAGCAGATCACCTTTGTTTGTTGGATGAAAATATGGAGAAAATGAAATCTATTTCAAGGTGTTTCAGCAAACAGTCTTTTAGCAAAACAGGTACTTTGATTTCAGCTGTACACCTTAACTATTTTCCCTTGTACAAATTACTACACTAACTTTCCATTAATTATTTCAATGTCTTGTTTGTTGGGTTTTTTTAAATAATTCCCTAAAACTGTTTGATAAGGAGCCAGTTTTAGAGTTAAATATGCTGTTAATTGCTAAATACTGTGAAGGCAGAAGTTCCACATACTTAAGGAAATGCTAGAAAAGTATTCGGGGGAAAGCTGTAAAATTTCTTACTAAAAACTGCAGGAAACCTCCCAGCACACAACATAGTGGTAATTTCTATGAATACATCACCTCGATCAATTCTTCGAACAAATTTTTCAGCTAAACTCTTCTCACTGTTCAACCAAAAAGTATCTATTTATCATTACAATTTCCAACATCTCCAAAGAGGAAATGGGAACTCTTCAGCTAACGTACAAAAATGGTATTACTACTCCTGCTTTTTTTTGATGGTAGTTGAACAAAAATGCTATCAGGGCCCAATTGCAAATGCACAAAGTAACCCAACCTTGCTATACCTTGCTTTGTCCTACTATGAAGGCCAATAAAATTAACGCTTCTTGAAATTTAGAAACTCTTTTGGCAACTCTTCAAAAAATTCCCAAGAATATGAAACCTATAGTACTTGGTATTCAAGATTTAACAATGAGCTCTTGTTTGAGTAATTTTGACACAGCATGGAGCATATGAAAAAAGGAATTATCTAGGAACAAACTTTTTTCTATTACACTGTAGACAGATGTATCTTTCAGAATTAATCTGTGCATTATTAGCTGCAAGTACATTGTTAAAGTTCAAATGTATAATATTTTTCCAAATGTTTCTAAGCATTTCACTACTCAGCTGACACTGTTTAAGTATACCCTTGCAACTGGATAATAATAAGCAACTATGAGAATTATTTTATTGTACTCAGGGACTGAGGCACTAGAAAACAACATCATCTTTCCAGCCATACCTTGAATGGTCTTTTCCCTAAATTTGCATAGACTGTGAATAGTGCAGGGCATTACTCTCCCTAGCTACTTGAACTGGGTCTAGTGTAAGAAAAACAGTCTACATGCAGGATTTATGCAATATTAGTAAAATAAAAGTTTTCAACATGAACAAACATTAAGGCCTGAATTAAACATTACATAAAGAAAACTGAAAGAGTTAAAATTACACCTCATAGGAAAACTTGATGAGAAGGAAGTGGATGCAGTCTGAGCAGGTATACTTTTGCTACCTCTTAAATGTTGCTGGATTTCCATCACCAGAACTTGCATTCCAAGTGTTTAATTACAGTCCTGCTATGTCAGTGCCACAGCTTTCCAAAGAGAAAGACTGGGATGAGTGTGTCATACTTCACTGAGCAAGAAACATCTCTCTGATGTGTTTTGGGTCAAACATTATTAAAATATAATCTATTGTTTCAATTTACTGCTCCTTTCATTGCATGAATTGCTGTTATGTTGATAAGAAAATGCATCTGAAGAGAAGCAGTAGCGACTCCCCAGATGACATCTAGAATATTTCACTCTCTGTAGAAAATAGATCATTTTCAACAGACTACAGAAGAGCCTACAGCTCTGACACATTAAGTATTTTTCATCTCTTTTGGGCTAGAAGTAATGCACAGAGATAACCAGAAAAGTAAAAAAAAAAAAAAAAAAA
>VWZG01011086.1:157943-174604 GCA_013396735.1 Grallaria varia
CCATTTTTTGAGAAGGTTGGTCTTTTATTTGATAATACTGTATTTTCTTCTCTAATCCAAGAAATTCAGAAGTTGAACTCTGAAAAGCAGACTTTACTAATGATTGCTGTAATTAACAGTACCAAGATAATAATCACACAAGCCTCTGTAGCAGGATTTCAACTGCTAGACAAGCCCTCACTGAGGTATGATAATTTCAGCTAAGAAAGACTGTTTTCTGTGACTAATCTCATTAGCTTCACTGGGAATAAAAATGATGCTGAACTTTATAGATCACTGGCTAATGCCAGACAACATACAGCAAATTGTTTGACTTGTTTGCACTAATAATAAAGAAACCATTTCCTCTAAGGACCTAGAATCTCTGTGTAAGGATTCACTGCTAAGATTTCCTAGTTAATGTTTGTAAAATACGTTGAGGTCTGGGATGGGAGCCACTACAAAAACACAACATAACATCCTACGATAAAAGAGGGAAACACACAGAAAAGCAAGTCTCTAATCTTGAAAGCACAAGTGTCATATGAGCTCTTAATTGTTACCCGTAATTATAAACTTATGAATCCTTAAAAGACTACTGTCCCTTTGGGTACAGCATATTTTCTGTAACAGAAGATGAAAAACTACAAGTTAGGTAGTATTTTTTGCAGAACACAATTTCCATATTATAATGGTCACAAACTCAACATAAGTAAACTCTCTGTTTTTGCAGAGAAAGAAAAATATCACACTGGTATGTATAGAGTATTGTTTAGCCTGTAAAAGACATAAGCTAATTCTTTAACTCACTGCAGTGCTCTTAAGGAAGCTGCAGGAATGTGTTCCAAAGCAACAAGGGAAAAAAAAAAAAAAAAAAAAAAGAAAAAAAAAAAAAGGGGGGGAAAAAAAAAAAAACAAAACCAAACCCAAAACAAACCCCAAACTCTATAATTAAATTTGAACATGGCTAAAGTATTTTAAAATCTGCCCCATCTATGCAGTGTAATAAAAANAACAAGATAAAAAAAAGAAGTGGGGGTAAAGAAAAAAAACTAAACCAAACCTACACACACCCAAATCAGTCCACCAGGGAGGACAATAAGACATAGAAAACCTGATCTGTGAGGAAAGACGATGTGGCAGTCAAATTAATACTCAATAATTATGATGCCTGGCTAAAAAGCTATCCTTACTAAAATAATATTCCTTTTAACTAAAAGCTAACAGTCTGTGATGGTCTCCAACTCATGAGCTAAGGTAATACCAGGTGGGCCACTCTTGAGGCCTCCAAGAGCCATCTCCCCCTGCTGTCACATTATTTACTGCTTCCTTCATTGACCTGTGGCAGTTCGCACGCTACTTGAGTTCATCCCTCCCAGGGATGGACGCCTGACTTTGACAGAAATCAGTGGTTTTTCTCACCTCTTCCTCATTTTTCTGAAACCCTTTATAGCCTGGGTCTCTGCAACCACTTGGAAGATCAGAAGGGACACGGAGGGGGAGACGCCATCCCACTGTTCTCTCACCATGACCATAGTGAATAAAGCTTCTGTCTGACCTGCCCTAATTTGTACTTGCACTGCTATGCACTTGAAGCACACAGATTCTCTAAAAAGAGTATTAATCCAGGGGAAAGCAAAAAAGCCACTGCGTAAAGGAAAATGTTTCTGGTTCCTACAACTTCCGAGGGTTACAGTAAGGCATTTCCATTGGGTTTTAAGAAAATTCAAATTGAATTCCACTCGTTCTATCTCTTGATTTATATTTATTTATTATTATTTTGCTTTATCTAGTTTTATAACTGTGACAAATGTTGTGTTAGAATTCAAGATGAATGAGTGCCTAACATCCTAAGGTCCTTTCAACTCTTACTAATAGTGATTTTACAAAATAAAGTCTACTTTGTGGTAAGGATACAGAGTGACCATGAAAATTTCCTAGGGCACATCTCCCTTACCCTGAAATCACTCCTAGGGAAAAGCCATCAGAGATAAAACTATTCACACAATCCAAAGACTGGCAGCATATTTACAAGAGATTTTGAGGGCTCTTAAAACATCCAAGACTAACATTTGATCTGATTAAAGATGAAAAAGCTTCCACAACAGTCGTATGATAATGTTCTTAGTACCATGAAGATATTTCAAAGCAAGGAAAAAAGCTAATCTTAATTTTCATATCACCATTCAAGGCTTGCAAATATATCTAGGATTCGTGTTGGAAAAATCAGATACCCTCAATTAGTAATGATGCAATTCAACTGCTAATGGTCTCACATACGTCAAAACAAACCCCAAAAAAACAGATTTGGTCAAAAAAATTAATCTGGACACTATTTCTCACATTTTCGTTTGTTTAGGTAATGAATGAAAGGTAAATCCTGAGAAAGTTTCATTTTTGAGGAGGAACATTAAGAAAAACTGCAGACACGTGAAAAGTGAGAGTTACAAGGAAAAGTATTTTACCACAGTTGCTACTGGCAGCTGACATTGTTTCATACACTGTACAAAAATGTTCTGGTTTACCTTCAGATACCTTTCTATGAATATTAACTTTGTATTATGGTGTTCACTATCCTTCTGTCTTCGAATGCAAAACTAAGAAAACAAAGAAACACACTGGGAGCTTATACTGTTAATTCTTCAATTTCCTATTCCATCCTTGGAACCTATTTCTTCCTTCTTCCCCAGATATTTTGATGGGAATGGGTAGTTCAAGACAATAAATCCAGAGACAAGTAAATGATACTTAATTCCTACAGACACCATAAACCAACCTAGTCACTAAACTTCAACATCTTTTACTGGGCTTATCTTGAAGTTTCAGGTTTCAAACACAATTGGTCTGTGAAAGACATGCTTATTAATTTAAGAGGTCCTTAGCAATTTTGAAAAGTTGAGCAAAAAAAAAATTTAACATTGGGCTAAAGACAACCATTTTGACTGCTCAAAAACCATTGTTTTATGTTTATCTCGTTTGTTTTGCTTTCAGAAAATGCAAACGGATTTGTTAAGTACAATAATGACATTTGGAAATCACATAGCTCTATGCCATAAATAAACAATACAGAAATGGAAGAAAGCATTTGGGATGAACAATTTACTGAATTCATTTAATAGGAATTAATTTCCTGCTTTGGTTAAAAAAGAAAAAAAAAGGCATTTTTTTCTGCAGCACAAGTAATTTTGCATTCACTTATTACCCAGTTCCATTAGTACACTCTGAGCAATTTGGCCACAGTTCAAGGAAAATACTGAAAATACTCCTTTTTGCCCAAACCACTGCACTACCTTTTCTATTTGCATTGCAAAAATTCTTCCCATCTTGCTTTAAGTGGAATAACAGAAACAAGGGTTAGGCATTTCTACAGGATAGGTGAAATACATCACTCTTCTATGTTCATGTTGATACCACGCTAGGCCTCTCATTTTCAGAGCCCTCCTTAATGACACAGATAACATCGATTACTTATTTCCTTTCTGGTCAGTAGCCTTCTGACAACGGTCAACATAGAACTTTTCTAGTTATGCAGAAAAAGGCTAATTGTTGCTGCTAAGAAGCTTTTTAGTTTTGAAATACCTATTTCTTCCAAATTTTTAAGTCACATTTGTCTTCCAAAGAAGCAGAAACATAATATCGTGGGCACTGATCATGGTACGAGATATTAAAACAAGACTCCACAACTAGACAGTCAAAAGGACTTGGCTCCCTCCTTTGCTCTTTCTTTCAGCCTGGCACCTGAGCCTCACAGGCTTTGCTGCACACTCAGACACCTCAGTAGCCAGAACATTTTGTGACAATTGGATAACAAGTGAAAGCACTTGCTCCCAAAGGGTAAGAGGCCAAGATCTCAACAACTATGAAGCTGAAAAATTTATACTTTAAGTACAATTTTTGACATTTGTTTATCTCCACCACTGTTCCCCCCTTGCTGTCTTCAAGAGTTCATTACCAAATCTGTATTCTCAGCCCTCTCACCAAAGAGTACAGCAACATATAATGGAGTAGCATAATGCATCAACATAACAAATAATGTGCATCTCAAAACTCAAAACAGTTGTCTCTGAAGACTGCTTATTCCGAAGGAAATTCTAAGCATGAAAACAATTGGGTTACAAATGGTTTTTGATAGAGGAAGCCATATAGGCTTGCCATAATGGAAAATATACAATCATGAAACTTCTGTATCTCAAGGAAGGTTTGAACTAGAAGAGAAATAGACTCTGATGCCTCTAATATGTTAATATGGAGGTTCATGGAATAATACAGACTTAAAACAGATACTCCTACTGAAAAGTCATTATTATATGCAATTACTTGTACAAGAAAAAAAATCCTAATGCCTAAGTTAAGATTTCTAAGCATTCCACTGGTTTTCAAAGGTTACCCAGTGCAAAGAGCCTTGCCTCTGATTTCTGTTAGACAAGACTGAACTACTGGGGTCTTCGTCACTAAAACCTTCTCTTTCTGCTCTGTTTCTTCTGCCACGAGATTAAACTATGATGCAGACCTGCTTTCTGAGTTGCATTTTGGGATGAGTCATACACAGAGTTCTACTTCAGCTTCAGTTAACAAATCACGCCAGAGTGCTAATTAGTGAGAAGATTACTTATATTGACAGGCAAATATCAGTCTAATTACTAATGATGAGAAAAGAACTACAGAGAACACCCTTGTGTTTTAACTGTAACACCATCATTGATGAATAATATAAATCCTATTTAACTATATGAAAAAGTTGTGAACAGAGTATTCTCCAGCTCCTCTTTTAATCAAAGCAATCTCTACAACCTCTTTTACAGACTAGACTCTTCTGTAATTTCCTCTTTGGTGTTCAAAGCTACAGAAAAGGCTGAGTCACCCAGTCCCCATCCCCTGTTCAGTAACTTTGCCTTAATCTCTCCTCTAATGTTGCAGTGATATCTGAACATCCCATTATACACACCAACTGAGGTTTTCTTAAATAGCTCTGAACCCTGACTTTGCCCATTCCCCAGCCCCAAATTCGCTTTTCCCATATGTGAGGGGGGTTCTATCCAGTAGTGAAAGAGCGAGAGGTGCTTTTTTTCTTTTTTAAATACGAGCTGCAGTCTATTCTCAACAAATTTGCAGGGAAGAGATACAGACATTGACCAA
The DNA here is from genome assembly GCA_013396735.1 of Grallaria varia. Classification (NCBI taxonomy): domain Eukaryota; kingdom Metazoa; phylum Chordata; class Aves; order Passeriformes; family Formicariidae; genus Grallaria; species Grallaria varia. The sequence continues at coordinate 163,059 of VWZG01011086.1, forward strand.
CTCGGGCATAAAACATTGTAGCAAATTACAAACCTGTATTTGACCCTAGCCTAAAGGCCACTTATTTCCAGATGATTCTAGAAAACTGTGTTCCCATACTCTCATTTGACTAGAAATGGCGCAATAGGTAGATTGATAAGAATTTATAAAGTGCTTAGAAAACAGAAAAGCAGATCAATCAGGTTTTCCACATTTTACTTTGTTGTTTTACAGTTAACAAATTATGAAAATAGACTGATCCATTTATCTGCTAATTTTATTTTTCAGGTTCTCAAACAGGTGGACACTCCTGCATCATCTGGATCTCAAACACTCCAGGCAAATATTTTAAAAAACTAAACAATGATTCTGTATAAGAGTCTGAAGTAGGAGTTGTTTGCTTCTTTAAGAAGCCATCACCATTCTTAGCATCATGTCATTACTATTTCACATACCAACATTTCAGGAAAAACCTGAAACCCCACTACAAGAAATACTAAGACATAGTTGCATAGTTTCATTGCGTGTTGTGCAGACACATTTGTTTGATTAGCAACCTCCATTCAGAATCTTAATGCCTCTCACTACATGTCTATAACAAACAGGATGTCCATCTAAGCGCCACTGGACACCCACGAACCAACTTCATTTCAATGATTTTCTGCTGTCAGTGTAACCATAATTCTCCCCTGCTGCTATTTTTGGTTTTTATGAGTACCCTGAGAGAGCACTTGTGCATGAATAAAACTTACCTAGTTAGACATTCAGTATCATGTCAAATATACAGCTTCAGGAATGGCTACAACACCAAGGTGACTAGTTAGAACTGCATGGAGTCATATCCAGAAAAACTAAGTCCTCAAGATAAGCAATTACACTTCATGGCCACTTGGGGTGTTAAGAAAATGCAACCCTGTTGAAGTGCAAGGGTTTGAACGAAATAGCCAGGTGTGACTTTTGAACACTGCGGGGNCACCCAACCCTCTGGCAAATGCAACTCAAAAACAATAAGCAGACTGGCGTGGAAAGAGTACCCCGTGTTACAAGAAACTATTGAGAAGTTGCTAAAACTGACTGGCATGTATCTCACCTCTGAGAATCTTAACATCCTTCTGCTAAACTAAATACATGTTAAAGTCATCTTTTACCTTCTAACGTTCTAATATCTTCATATAACTTTGTGGGGCTTAATAACTGAAGTTGTTGGGAAGGTTGGGCTGGCTGCTTGGAAAATTAGGTGCAGTAGTTAATATTTGACAGATTTCTTTTTAATCTTCTAGAGGGAAATATAAGATCCAATGCAATCAAAGAAAACAAGACAATTGCTACCACTGTTACTCCTTTCTTTGGAATAAAAAATTCAATTGTTTCAAAGAAGTGCCAGGAATTCCATCATGCCAGAAAATCTTTTCTGTAAAAAGCTATTTTTAAAGATTATCTATTTCATTCTAACTCTTCCATAGGGAGTTGATCATGGGTATGCTAGTAAAACTCTTGCCTTCTCTCGGACAGTGTCTAACGTTCATAATTCATTATTTTATTCAAGTCGTGAGGTGACTGCTTCATTTTTAGTTCTGCTGTCATGTTTTCACCTACACAGACATCAGGTAGGTGTATTTCCTTCTTTAATGCTTGAGTTGTCTCTTGGTCTGAAACCCTTACTTCCTAGCACTTCTGCTCTCCTAAACTAAAGAAATCCATCTCCATCTCAGTCCTGTCTTACTTGGAAAACCTGCTTCCTATTCACAGTACAAAAATCACTTTTCACCCAAAGACCTGACTTAAGAGTCACTTCTTTCAGTATCCATTTCTCCTTTTTAGCATGAGGGACGGCATTCTCAAGGCACACAGATTAATACTCGCTTATTTCAGATGTAGACTGGAAAGGTTTACAAGGTAGAAGAGCAAAAAAAAGACACAGCCCTAACAAAAAAGGCAGAAGGCAGTCTTATTAACTATGGACGACTGTATATTTCTAAATTTTATTCCTCTTTAGGTCTCTTTCCACACAGTGGAAAGTCCTAAATCTACTTCTAAAATTACAGATTGTTTTGTGATTACAATTGCATGGTGTTAAAAAAAAAAAACCAACCACCAAAACCAAAACAACCACACCACAAAAAATCCCCACAAAACCCAAACCAAATAAAAACAAAGTTAAAGGAGCTTGCACTTGTTTTTTCCACAGTCAGCTGACCTCTCTAGTTTTCAGTACCTTGTACTCTTTACATGAAGATTTCACTCCCTGCAGCACAGGCTCTATTTAGCAGCCAGACTTTCACATATCCACCATCCTCTGTAAGGCCACGAGTGGAATGAGCTACGTAATTGGACTGATTGATCCTCAGTTTACTAATCATCTGCACATTGAAAGGAGAATCCACATATTTCAAGAGGAGTAGCAGTGACATTGTGTTTTATGAGACTGTTCACAAGTGCCTCATATCTTCAAAGTCCCTAAATCTTTGATGCTTCTCTATACTGCCTGCTACTCCCTTTAATAATAACAGGGAATAATACCTTTTAACCACTTTTTAATCTACTAATTTAATTAACTAATTACCTATAGCTGTATTTGAAATAGATACTACTGGCTTCACTATTCTCCCCTAGAATTTGGGACCTGGATGACAGAAAGCACTGATAGAAATAAAGTCCGATTTTATCTCACTTAAGAGAAAGAAAAATTAAGTGTATTATCCGAAAAGGGACTAGTTATTTTCTAAACAGGTATTCTACACGGCACTTACCATTCTGAACTCTTGTGAGTAGCACTTGTTGAGATTACATTTTTACCCACCCATTTAAGCAGCAGGATTTGGCTAAAAGCATATATTGAGCAATAAAAAGATATTATACATAAAAATATATGTATATTTTATTTATATAGACAATTATACACACACACAGATGCACATGCACACACACAGATGCACATGCACACACACTCCTGCTCTTTTTGCCACAAAGTAGAAAATGTGCTTGCTTGGAAACCAAAGCAAAAACTGAAATTAAATATGGAATTTCATTAAGTACTCTCTTTGCTTTATTCTTAGATTTTAAAATTAATTCCTAGGAAAATCAGTCACACCAGCTCTGCTGACAGTTCACAGAACCTTCCAGATCACAGAATATTCTGAGCTGGAAGGGACCCACAATGATCCTCAAGTCCAAATGTTAAGCAAATAGCCCATATCAGGATTGAACTTGCAACTTTGGCATTATTAGCATCATGCTGTAATCAACTGAGCTAATCACAGTTATCCGATTGTGTTCCTGTCATGGAATATAGAAGTTATTTCCACAGTAAAGAAAGTCACCCTAAGAGCAGAATCACCAACAAAACAAATAAGCAAATAAACATACACTCCCAAAATTAGATTGAAACAGATGTCTAGAATGAACCCTGAGGTCACTGAAATTAGGAGTCTGCAGCATGCACCAGTCAACTGCAGATCTACACTGTAACAGGTGCAATATATATATATATATATCCCAGGATAGTGCCTCTCCTCTTAGTTGTCACCACACTACAACAAACAGGCTATGAAGTGTACCTATGTTGTACCTCTATTCACAGACTCAATTACATTTCACTTGTTGACAGGTCTTCAGTGCTCATTCAGGGAAAAACTCAACACCAATTTACCACCTAACTTTCCTAAAAAATAAGAAAGAAATAGTAGGTTGAGGAAATAAGCTGTTTCTTGGCAATGTACTTGAACATCGCCACTGCAAACTAATGACATCTAAGCAGCATGTACCACTTATGCTTCATATAATGGGAAAAGAAAAACCCAAAGCAATAAAAAGCCAAATGAGTCTAACTGTGTAAAAGCTTTGGTGTCAGGAACAAATACTACACCGAAACATCCGTTTTAAAATTTGTAAGTTTTTTTTTTTCTTCCTTTCTATATTTTTTCTTGAGAGCTAGAGAATTAGGTTAGCAAATAATCTAAAAGCCAGTCACTAAAGAAAACCTACACATGTGCAATAAGGTAGAGCGACCTCAACATCCCCTGTGTAGAATTAGCATATATTCACTTAATGTTCATCAACTACTTGGTCATTTCGTTCCAATTTCCATAGACAGGCAAGTGTCTTTAGCTCATCTACTTTGCATTGTCTCAAACTATCAGGACTTTCATTACTGAAAATAAACTACCAAGGATGACATGGCTTACCAAATTTTTCTGTGGTGAGTCTAAGCTATAGAGAAACTTGTGGGATCCATTATTACACTGCATACCTAAACTTTACTTAGTCTTGAGATTCTATAGTTGAAATACCCTTAAAAAAAAATAGTGATCACCTTAATCTTTACAGTTTTGTGACTGTGCTTGACAAGGCTAACTGTGACACTAAAAAAGGCTGACACTTCCCCACAGGAAGGCTCACAAGAAGAAAATTATGCCAAGTATCTAGTACAAAGCATTCGTCATTAGCTTAGAAGATTGTTTTTACAGCTTCAGGAGGTCTGAAGACCACTAAAACGTTTGATAAGATTTAACACTTCTCTAGTATTGATGGTTGCTCAACTGTGACAGAGCTGCAATTTCTTCTTACTAAAAAACACCTGGGCAGATAGTCTTCAAATCACTTTGTTTTACTTCCCTCTTGCCTCTTCTGGCCACTTTGACATCAGAGAGGCAATGCTGTTCAAACACAGGCCAGCTTTCAAGACACCTTTTAAAAATGCTTATTTCGATTCCACCACAGAAAGCTGAATGGAGAAACAAAGGTGTGAGAGCCAGTGGCAGCTTAACTGCACACTTGGACAACTATTTGAAATCCCACCATGACTGTAGGACTGGTCTGAACACAAAGTTTTAACACTTTCCTTCACTTTCAGTAGAAGGTCTGTGACACAACAGGCTACTTACAGCTAGCTTAAAATAGCCTTCTATGATGGCTTCAATGATGTGACTGAAACTGTACCTTTGAATACACTAATGGTGAAAATACTACAAGTTGAGGAACACCAGCTTTCTCCTCCCTCTGGTTGTGAGAGAATTATTGACTCTTGCAGTAGGAATCCTTTACATGCAAATGACACAGTCAATTACTGCTAAAAAAAAAAACCAACCCTAAAGCATGGAGTCAAGTACCATATTGGTGTCTAAGAACCTTTAACTGTTCTTCCTACAGCAGGAGCTTTTCAACTCAAGTGTCAAGTTCTGTCACTGCCAAAATGGCAAGCTGTTTTGCTGCTGTTGCTCTTCCAGATAATCAACAGAATGGCTGAGATTTAAGTTCCCTTAGGCTTAAACACACGAGTTGCTCATTCAGTTGGCTGTCAGAACTCTCCAGGCTCGGCAACATTTATAACTCTGCTGGTTTTGGCTGGGGTAGAGTTAATTTTCTTCAATGTTCTTGTCCAAACTGGGTGACAGGCAAAGGAAATTCAGAGCTTCCTCCTTGGGATTACGACTGTAAGACATGATCACTACACAGTCAATTTTACACCAAAATACGTACTGATACTTTTCCGAGATTCCAAAAAACTCTAAGGAGTGCTGAATACACAGAATCTATCTTTGCATGCCGGAAAAGTCCTCAGTGACATGCAGTTCTTTTGCACACACATGCTATAGTAGAAAAATCAGCCCTTTTTGAACCACTACTGGTTTCTTAGCCATGTCTCAAAGACCAAGCTGCTTCTAGGTTCTTCCCTACTTAGTTTCTCCAGGTCTCAGCTTTCATTGTAATGCGTTTCTATTAGCCATGCCCAGCATACATGAGTAGCTAAGCAAGTTAAGCATACTGGTATCAATGATTGATGTAGGAATTATCTCAGCAGCCACACTTCCATCGAACAAAAGAAACTTTAATGTGAAATGATGAGGATCTGTAAAATAGTTTCAGCTACATACCTTTGTCTGTAGTATAAAGTCAAGCAAAAAAAAAACAAACTACATTTCTCACCAGAACTGCCATGTGTCTTTTATGCCACAGGGCTACTATTGGTAGAAAGCCCAGCAGCATAAAAATAAGTCTAGTAAACTTGCCTTTCTGCCAGTTTGTATTATTTATAATAACTGCCAGGAAATGGGATTCTAGCAAGCTCTTTAACCAGTTTGGCCATGGGCCCTGCCAGCTGATAACAGTGAAAGAATTTGAAAGTGTCGGAGGAATTATATTGACTCAAAAATTGCTTTCAGATCTTTGTACACTGATGAAAGAAATCCAAGAGGAGCCAGTGGTTAACTAAGGCACAGATTAAAAAAACCTGTGTTTAGTATTTTTACCTCGGCAATAAAGGTGTCTGGATCAATCCACAATGGGAAATAGCTTTCAAAATAATTTAAGTCTTTCTCAAAGTTCTACAAAACTGTAGAGTAAGATCCAATTTAGGAACATGGAATTCATTTTCTTTATCAAAGCCAAGTGATTTTAGGTGGCCTATAGTATATATAAGGTAATTTTTAAAAAAATTAAGAAACCTCATGCAGCAGGATATCAGCGGGCCTCAGAAATGATACTCTAACTCACAAAGAAATAATTTAAGCAGTTTGGGATGGAAAAAAGCTGATTTCCTGTAAGAGAACACAAGTACTCTCACTTATCCTTGGTTATTTTTTTTTTCCCCAATGCAAAATATTTTTCATAATTACTACTGGTCATTTTTACAAAGTTTATAGTCATACTGTAGCACTTGAATAACAGAGCCTTGCATGAAACATAGCTGAAATATTTTTTCTTATTTTTCAGGGGAGCCCCCTAATAGAGAATTGAACGCATAGGGTTCATACTATGAAGAGGTGAACAACAAACAAACAGAATAGGAATGCAGAGGATACATATATTCTGAGATATTCGCCCAGTGGGCTGCAACTCACTCTTAACCTATTGTTTTTGCTATCAAGGCACAGACCAGGTGCTATTGAAGCAAGGTAAGTAAAAGGCTCCATCATTATAATGAACTTTCTATTTTTACAGTTACATCTTACAACATATATCATCATACATTCTCAGATTCTGCCCTGTACACACCTTGTTCTTTATTTCAAAAAGACACTTCAGTAAATCAGGAACCCTTCCCACAGGATTCTTTTTCCTTATACACAAATACTGATAAGTAAAGGTTCTTAAATGGATAAACCAATGATGTTCTGTAAGATAGTTTAAAAACCAAAAAGGGGGTGCGGGGCAGGGGAGGGAGGTGGTGCGGGGGGAGAAAAAATATACAGGTCAGAATTTGAGCTTAGCCTTGGCAAGAGAAATGGCTGGTAGTAGAGGACTGGGGAAAGGAGAATTCTGACTTGATATTTATTTTTTGAGTGTCCTTTAGACAAAGTTAACATCAAGGCTGAACTGTGCTAACATAGGCAGTAACTGTTCCTGCCACAGATCAGCGTCATAAAAACAGGATAATCCAACAATAACCAAACTTAGAGAAAGCTGAGAAGTTTAAAATCCCAATCCATTTCAGTCTCTTCTAGGCTATTCTGATAAAATAATTGTTTCAGCAATAAAACCAACACACAGAATAGGAACAGCCAGGTGAGGAAGGAGAAGACAAAATTATTCACATGCTGCTTTTATTTATTCCTTAGAGAGCACTGGAGCTGCAGGGAATCGTGAGTAGATGTTCACTTCCAGAATTAACGCTATGTAGAAAGAACAAACACCAAACTCCTCATGCTCCATTTTGCTGCTTTTGTTGTTAATATGAATCCTTTATATACCTCCCTGCATGCAGCCATCATTCTTTTAAGTACCTGACAAATTGCTAAGCATAATACCCTATCCATCACTGAAAACAGCTCAATAACAAACTGACAACAGTTGTTTTGTAAGTATAGTCATCAAATTAACAAAATGCCTTTTTTTCAGGAAATCCACTATTTAAGAGGAGGGAAGCAGGCACGCATAACTGCACACAGCCACCTATTGGGGACAATTACATATTTGTATGAGTGACTCATTTCTATGCATACTTAAGTGTACATTGTACAAATGGAGTAATCTATTGATATTCAAGCTTTGTATGTTAAGATCATGCATATTTTTCAGCTAGATTAGAATTCAAGTCAGTGAATCATAAGCAATACAGGTAATTAGTAATGGAAGATGATTATTCACATGGCTAGTTATAGTGATTCCCTGTACTTCACAGGAAGGATTCCCATAAACAATAGCTAACTTTATCACAGTAACTAGTCTACCTCAAAACACACACCGCCAACCCAAGTACAAACCTCAGGTAAACTACTAATGCAAGGGGTAGCGTGGTAAAGCATGTGCACGTAGAACCTCTTTTTAATTTAACCAGGCCTCACCACCAGCATGTCATCTACCCTTACAGCACCCCAGCTCTCTGCTTTTCTCTCTTTTTTTTTTTTCCCCCCCTCTGATATTTTCATTCTTCCTACTTTAGACTGTTGTCTTTTGTGTGAGCAGATTTGAGTATACCACATTTTAGGCATGATGAGAAACTAGAAATCAAGAGTGATGTCTCTGTCAAATTAAAAATTACTCTTGTTTAAAGATTGTACTCCTACTTGACTCTACATTTGTCTCATATTACTTCTCAGAAGTGCTACTGTATTAGTAGTTCAATAGAATTCTGCGAAATCATTACCCAGATGTCAGACACTGATCCTTTTCATACAAGGATAGCCAAACAGATTATACAGATATTCTTTATGGTTAAATATAATGGAACAATTTGTGTGATTCTGATTCCACAGGACTAAAAGAAAAGAGGGCGGGGCAGGGGGGGGTGGAATCCACACCATACAGAGGTGATACTGCTCCATGTTACTTTAATTAGTTCAAAATCCTTACCTGATGTTATAAAGTTGCATTGGCATAACCCAAGCAGTCTACCAGGAAAGATATCCAGCACAAATAAGGACTGAAAAAGGCTCAAAGAACCAAAAGCCTCATATTTTGTAGTATGACCCACTATAGGAGGCAAGGTTTGAGACTGTGTAGAGCTCTACCAACTCTAAGGTCATGCAGAGCTTAACAACGGGTACTACAAACTTAAGACAAACGTGAAACTGTTTTACCACCCTCCTTGCAAAAACTTCTTTCCTATGTCTAATCTAAATCAACTTCCCTATTTAAAACCATTACCTCTTGTTGTGTTGCAACAGGTCTTGCTTAAAAGTTTGTCCCCATCTTTAGTATAGGTTACCTTGAAGTTCTGGAAGTCTGCTGAAAAGTCTTTTCTTGTCCAGTCTGAACCAGCCCTAGTCTCTCAACCTCTCCTCACAGGAGAGTATTTAACCAATGATTTTCCTTAATGATCAGAGGTGTTTCACTAATGCAGGGAGAGATTTGGACTTAACACCTCTGTTGCACTTAACTAGGATTGTATCAGAGCTATCTGCTTTCACCAGAAATTTACCCTCACCAAAAGAATTCTCAGATCATGTAACCAGGCTTTTTGCTTGTTTGTTTGTTTGGGGGAGGGGGTGGTTTATTGCACACTGAAAATAATCATGTGAGGGGATATAGTCTGCCTTTGTTAGGCTGCACTGATGCTGCAGTCTGTCATTCTTGCTTAGGTACCAGAAAAAAAGGTACTCAGAGGAGATGGGGAAAGTCTGATGTTCCAGGACAAGACACTTTTTATCTATGTAAAAAACAGTACCTTAAAATATCCTTTGCAGTAAGAGAACATTTTATATTCTTAAGTCTGTTTCAGACACCCTAGAAGTTCAGTTGCCTTCTCTCAGAAATATAACACAGTGAAATAATGAAAGCTTCAATGTGTATAGCCACAATGGCTGGTACTGGAAGTGGAATTTTCCAGTTATTTATGTTCAGTTATATTTCCAGTTCCGAAAAACCAAATTGCAGTTACCCACTGAAAGAGCTTATTCCTTTAGCCCAATATTGTGGAGAGCTTTGACAGATGGCATGACAATGTGGTTTAGGATTGTGTAATATAAAAAAAAAAACATACCAGAGATACATGAAGTGATTTTTGCTGGATAGCATTTAATCAAAAACAAGCTTATTGTTACCTAAATAAACTCAGCTGGTGGAAACTATCCCATCAGTTTGTCAGCTAAGTCCACTTCCATAATTGCAGTCTAAGCTTGCCATCAGGACTTACGCAAACAATGACACTGTCTTCACGCATGACCAAGCATCCCTTCATGTAGTCCCACCCAGACCTTACAGTGGAAGAGTTTTAGTGAAAAAGCCCAAGATACCACAAGAATTGTCAGGAGATTTGGACAGAGATGATCAAATACAACTCCGGTGGTGTAGCATGAAGCACTGCATGAATCTGAGAGTTCTTTGGCCCATCACTTTCTCTCATCTCACAGAGATATCAAGAGGCATTTTAGAAGTGGGTGCACTTGTCACTGAAGTTTCCATATTTCAAATGAAGGTGTTAAAATATTTCTCAAACAGAATGAGCTCTAAAAAAAAAAAAAAAAGAAAAGATATAGGGAGAGAAAAAAACAAACACCTCCCTGTGTTTACAACCAATATCTCACCAGTCACAGAATACATGCAGGCAAATGCACACTTCTATTACCTGTGTGAATTCTACCTACATAAGTTTAGGCTCTAATCAACTTTCAGAAAAAGAAAACAGAAGAGAATATGTGCATATTTGAGGGTGGGAAGGAAATGTTTGCTTTCCTCTGCATACAAACATTCTATAGATCTCTTCCTTTCAAGTCTCAAGGAATTTACCAAAAATTCAAAATTCCAGAAGGAAATTTAAGACCCACTATTGCCTTAAAGTGTTTTCTTATCTCCTGGTATCAACCCTGATAAAAGCAACCTTTCTTACTATGAATCTTGAAAAATAATTATCAACATCTTGACATTTTATGCATTTCTTGCGGTTTTCTTTTAAATATTTCACTTAAGCATTTTTCTCTAAGTAGCTCCAGTACTATTTCCTCAAGGAAGAAAGACATGCTGATCAACAAAGACCTTGTTGCTTTAGGAGGCACAAAATGTTTCCATGCACCTGCTTTTCCTTTAACATAGTAAAGTCACGGCTTCCACAATAGACCTCTAATCTAACACATATAGATGTTGCTTTCACAAATTACACTTGCCAGCAGGATGCATTTTTTAATTTACAAAGACAAAAGTGGTAATTTCATATTCCTTAAACACAGTAGCTCATTTTGTATTTTGCAAGGATTTTTTTCTTTCCATTTTATTCTAACTCATCCTACTTTTTAAGTCCCCATAATCTCAGTACATCTGCGAACTATTAGAACATTTTTCAAACTTGAAGTTCTGTCCAAACTCTGTTAAAACTATCACCTTTTTATTTCAGATCTTGACAGCTTATCTTTTTATCTGCTACCTGGCTCTTTATTACATTGTTCATCTTTGCAGCATGAAAAAAATCCCTTGCCACACCACTTTCTCACAGCGCCCTACTTTTTTTCTTTTTCTTTTTTTCTGCTGTGCAGCTGAATTAATTCAAACCTAATTTCACATGGATTACAATTTATTATTGCATTGGTTCTGTTTATAGCTTGTGATACTCTTTAAAATAACAGAAACAACAATATATATAAATAGCAGAGAGTCTTGAAAAGTTTATATTTAAATTCCTATTTAAAAGCAAAACA
>VWZG01011086.1:174620-190029 GCA_013396735.1 Grallaria varia
CTATTTAAAAGCAAAACACCATCACATTCTGCACTGAGGAGCTGTTGTCAGTCACCACAAATTCATTGGTATTCATTTTGGGTCACGAAAGAGGGAAGAATTGCAGACAGGAGAAGAAGAATATGGTTTGCATGCAAAGGCAAACTGCTCTACTGCAAGGTTAAACGAAGATAATTTTAGAAGCCATTCACGGTAATGTATTTATTTAGGTTTTTCTGACCTAAGTGAAAACCTCAAACAAAACAAACAAAAAACCAACAAAACAAAACCCAACACAGAAAAAACCCAAAACAATAACAACAAAAAAATCCCAACTAAAACCAAACACCCACCTACAAAAAAAAAAAAAAAAACAAAAAAAAACACAAAACACAAAACCAAAAAAACAAAGCCCACACATAGAAAAAAATCCCAAAGCCAAAAAAACTCCACTGTATTTTAAAAACAAGCCCATAATACTTTCTCATGTATGTGTAGCATTCAAATATTTTTCACATGAAACAGAATATAAGCCTATACTTCCCCCAGTGAGACCGACAAACCCATCACCAAAATAAGAGGTACCCTATCATGATTTTATCCTGGGGACTGCAAGATTTTTTGCCAGTTAGTTTATCAACTTCACAGAATGAATTCATCACACCAGAATGCTGGATGTCTCAACATAGCCACAGAATAGTGAACAATAAGTAACAACCCAATCTTGCTAAAGTTACTTCTTTTAATTAAAAAGAACCAACCAAACAAAAAACCTACCCCACCAAACCAACCAAAACTCAACATCATAACTCCAAGGCCTGGATTTTTCTCTCTTGTTCAAAGTACATTCAATAACCTTAACTCTCTTATGTCACCCTGCTCCAACCTACACTCCAAACACAAGTTCAAAATCTTGAATAAATGAAGGCTATAGTCAAGAAGAGTAATTTCTCAGGTTGTGTTCATCCTTTCTGCAATTTAGGAATGAGACACAGTCCTACTCTTTCCATAATCATCATCATGGCTGGGCTTTGTGAACGAAGATTCGGGAAGGGCTCTCCCCACGCTTGCTGCAAGCGCGCTGATGGCTAAAGAGGCTGATGCGAGATAGGCAAGTCCGGTTGCAAAAGGCACAGCAGGAAGTCTCCATAGGCGGTGTTGGCGAGGCACGGTTCTTCCTGCGTTGTATTTTCTCCTCCAGACTGATTCTGCGTGCATTCTCAAAGGAAGCAGCAGCATTTCCATAATATGACTGTGACATTAATATATACACAGAATGAAGGACAGAAAGCTAGTCTCTGACAAGAATTTGATCCAGTTAACCAAAGTGTCACAGAGGCTTACATAATTTGGGAGAACTTTTGATGGTTTAATCCTTCTATTTTAATGAAGCTTTACCCTTGAGATGTTACTTAAAGTCTGATTTGGCACAGGATCAAGAAATACTCTGCTAAAGCAGAATAAGTTCCATATACTGGAGTAGGAATTTCCTTGATACATTTTACATGAGATGCACAGATTTATACTTTTGGCATTCTCCAAAGAACGAGAAAAAAAATGTATTTTTCATTAATTTTTCTGAAAAGGAATGAATCACCCCATTTTCACCGGATGCAAAGCGAGAATAGGTACACAGGTCATGCTTTTAAAAGCTCACCAGAAAGTATCTTGAATGGAATATAGCCACTAATTTTAGGCTGTATATCTAGCTTGTCTAAGAGAACAGCATTCAAGAGTTATGATAATACATGTGTGAATGAACAGGTATCTGCCTACTAAAGTTGGATGCTGCTGCTGTATTCTCAGTCTTCCCGTAACAGGGAATTTTACTTCTATTTGATGGAGTTTCATTTTGTTAACTTCCTGAGTTGGCAGGTTTCTATATGATTTCTTTGTTTTGTTTTTTAAAGATGGAGGATAATGGAAGCCAAGGTTTTCATTCACACCCCACTTTACATAGAAGAGAAACATGAGCTGAGAGATCATCCTGATGGGTTTAAAAAGAAATTGAAAACGAAAGAGTATTCAGGATGCACATTTGGAAAGCTGGGGTGTGTTAGTTTTGTAGCCACACATGTACCTAGAAAAGTCATAGGTGTTACCATGGAATAATTTGTAAAACCTTTAAAACTGGGATAGGTCAATCATAGAGGCAGACTAATACTTTCTATTTTTCATAGAACGGACTCCTATTCCTACCCATCAGTGGAAAGACTGAAAAAAGAACCCAATGAGCAGCTTATCTAGAAAGTTGCTTTTCATACAACATCCAACATTTCCACACTTTTGTTTTGACTCAAACAACAATAATCAATTTCCCATTAAGTAATACTTTGAAAATATTTGGGTTTTGTGATTTCTAAAATATGAATATGTTATATTTCAGTAAGCAAAACTGCTGTACCCTCTGTATACTTGCAACTCATTTAATTCTAAATTTTTACCAAAACAGCTTTATTTTATTGTAATTAGATATTCTGCATGTACAGGCATTACAATATGAAAAGTTTTGTCAGAGGAAGTTATCTATCCTCCTTTTTCTCTAAATACGGCTTCAAGACTCATTTGGATTTCTTTCCTACTGAAAACTGCAAAATTAAATGCACACAAATAATGCAATTTTTTAATTCAATTACCTCTGAAAAGAAACTAATCAGTTTAGAAATCTGATTCAGTTCTAGGTGTCAGGTGCCTGCTATGAAAACACCATTGAATTTTTTAACCTGCTGCTGCTGCTACACCCACACAGTGCCAAAGATCAGAAGAGCAGCATCACCCTGTAGACTTCCAGGCATAACAAGGGCCTTCACTGGGGAGAAAAAGCAACCTGGCAGTCAAAGAGCACACACCTTCGGATTAAGAGTAACTAGAGAGCAAAAGAAGGAGGGCAATAAATATATACCTGAAAAGCCTGTATTGTAGGTACCTCCAGCTTGCTTAAATTAGTTGGGAAATGTATTGAATGCTGATACGGACAGCAGTAATGTTTAATTAAAGTACAGTCCATATAAGTTTATAAAGTAAAGACTTAAAGCATTTTCATAAAAGATCTAAGTATTCCTACACAACTTTTGCTTTTATCTGTCCTTCTAATGGCTTTGCAAGTTGGACTTTTGAAGTGAAAAAAGGACACATATTTAAGCTGTGATCATAACTCTTTGTCTCAACAATACCATTTCTTTTCATGCTACTGGAAAGGACACCTTTGCCTCCATGCAGGGTGTACTGATTTGTAACTCCCAACCATAAAATAACGAAGTGGTAGAACAGAAGCAGCAGAAGAGACTAGTAAATTAGATCATGTGTTCAACTCCAGATTCAGCCTACTCACAGAATAGGCGGAAAGAGACCTCTATTGCTCCCTTCTGGTTCATTCAATCAGCTTACTTTATAGGTTCATTTCAGTGTTTTTCACAGCTGCAAAAGTTCAAACATCCTAAGAGTAAAAAAATGTAAGATTCCTCAGAGGTTTTTAAATGGAATTCTGGAGTCATGACTAGAAAGATTTCTAATGACTCACCCCAAAAATGGCGTACCAAAGCAGAAAGATGGATTACAGTTAATAACGGCTAAATAGAAGCAAAATTGTCTGATATCCTCTAATTTCACAAGTGCTAGGTCTCTATTCAGTGCCACTTAACTTGAAGGGAATTAAAAAATATTTTGACTAAGACAGAAGATAAACTGAAGAGATCTTTTTCATTTAATTAATTATAAAAAAATATTCATTGTGAAAGAGGAAATACCGAGGTTTTCATTCAGATGCAATTTGGAAGTCAGCCCACCTTTATGCAACTGCACAAAGTGCCAGTGCTGTACAATGTTTGGTCCTTTCTTCTGACTGACCATCTGAAAAAAACTACAAAAATCTTTCTCTCTGTAATTCACCAGTTGATTTTAAAATTCCCATAGTTTTCAGGCAATGACAAAGTTGAAGTTATTAAAAGCCACAGACAGTTTACCTATTCCAGCAGAAATCTGAAATAAAACAGCTAGTAATTAATGAATTATAACTGAAATTGATAGATATTTTCCACAATTTAAGACTTTTGAAGACAATAATGGATTGCAGATCCAAACAACCTACAGCAATCTCTTGATTATTCCCATTACAACTAATATTACATTATTTAAATAAAAGATTTTAAAGTGTGTCATAGTCTCTAGTCTCTTCAGAATTGTGCTTGTTTCAGTTGTAAACTGTTAGAAAAAAATCGTGGCAAGATACTTAGAAATAACTATTAAGGGTAAATGCGTACTGAAGACAATTTTCTAAATTGTCAGTTTCGGTCACATGAACTTGTACTATATTCCTTCCCTCATTCCTGTTATTTAATTTCTTCTTCATTACAATATTGCCTATACAAGTATAAACTTACTGCAATTTAATTTCTCCTTTTTTAAAGTTACTGTTACTCTCCACATAATTATCAGTTGCCTGTCTGCATTAATAAATACCTCACAACTTCAACACAAGAAGTGAGATCTAAAACACCTTTTCATTTCTTATATAACACTGAGCTTCATCTTCTATGAACTAAAAGACTTCATTTAAGCACAGTGTTTCTATGAACTAAGAGACTCTATTTAAGCACAGTGTTTCTAACAAAGTCTTGTTGGCTTTGGGCTACTTATGCTAGTCACCAAGAGTCACATCACATCCTTAAGATATAAAAGTTTCTCTCCAGGCATTGCTGTTCTCAATCTTGGCTTTCCTACTTCTGTTCAGATTCCTGCTACGTTCAAGCTGCAAATATAATCCACAAGTTTCTTTTCTAATCTACACTAGGAAATATTTCAGCAGCAAATGATAACTATAAAGGGAAAAAAACCAGTATGAATTAAAATATCTAAAACTACATCTCATTTCAAAATTCTTTTATCTTCCAAGAGAAATATTTAGCATGAACACAAGAAGACTGTCCTATTGCCTTCAGGTCCTGCAACAGAGAAGCAGCAATCAGTCTCTTTTCCTCCCAACTCAAATACTTGCAGTACGCAGTGTAATGTCCTCGAAAGGGATCACCGTGGAAAGAATTGAGTAAACTAAAGAAGCAGTATAAATAATAAAGTCAGTCAACTATTCTAAACTATATGGAGGACTGCACCAAAGACCTACTGGCATCCCCAAGCAAAACTCCCGAGAGTTTCTAAAACTGGCTGTTGTATCCCAACAGTCGTTCCATGGCAGCAGAAAAACCTGTTCCAGAGTAGCAGATCTGCAAGCCAGTGATCCTTTTCATGTTAGACTAATAACAATCCATCTTGTATGCCTTGTGGCATTATACACAGAGACAGTGTGATTCATATATTAAGGTCTCACAATTAAGTCCTTAGAGATTTAAATTAATACCTTCTTATACACAGTCCTGTTGACTAACTACTACACTAGGAAACAATACTTCTAATGTAGCATACCACAATTTCTGTACAAGTAAAATTCCAGGGTAAAATAAGAAATTATTGGGAAAAAAACTACTCCAATTCCAGAAAGAATAAATGGTAAAACCCTGCCTTCTCATCTAATAGGGCTTTAATATACAACCTTTCTCCTTTTGCTCTAGATCTCTTTTACCCACTCCTGATAATCTTCGGTAAACCATTTGGAAAAACATTTTTCTTTGAAATATCAATAGCTGCAAAATGATAATAGTTCTGTCAAGGAAGGGGTCCATTTTGATTGAACATAGCAGTTGAAAAGGGAAAAAAAAGATGCCAAAGAAACAATACCCCACACTCTAAAAAAATCCCGTAAGCAAGCCTAGGAAATTGTAGAGAAAGACAAAAACAATACCAAACTGAATTTGTTGACACTGACCATCTCTTTCACTGATAAAAAATGAAAACTACAAGCTTTCCAAGTGCCCCTGAGGAAACTGATTTCACAGCTACCATAATTTGCCATCTGTAGCTTCCTTCTTTAATGAAGTCTTTAGAATAGACTTCATTACAGATGAGTAGAAACTGCTCACTCTACATTGTGGGGGTTTTGACAACTTGTGCAAGCTCTTCTAAAGTAAGAGTTTTTCACATATTATAATGTAGGTCTATCCTTTCCTATATGAATCATTACACTCTGTTAGCCTGTTAGTCAGAAGAAACATATCAGTTGCATTTTGAAAGCTGTAGATCTTATTACTACCTAATGATACTTTCAAACAATCTGCTCAAACTGAACACCCAGAACTTCACATTTAGTGCTATAATAGAGGCATGACTGATGTTTCATATATTCTATCGTTCACATTATTAGATAAGATAAATTCAAACAAATACAGAAAAGATTATCTTCAAATTATTTATGTTGCTTCTGCATTCTGGCAATCAGGATTAAAATAACCACAATGCTTTAATGAATTATGCAAAAAACGTCCCCCAAACTACTGAAATAACTTAAAGACCATTTGGCAAGCAACATATATTACAAAAATTATTCACCTGCAATCATTTTCAAGTCTTACTTGCTTTCAAAATAGGCATCTGTAGCCACATGATGCTGAGCCAGAATCTCTGTTCATTGCTTTATTGTCACCTCAACCTTTCATTCTCCATCTGCCTCATTCATCACTTGCAGTCTGTCATGACCTATACAAGGAGTTCTTTGAGGAACGTCCTGTAGCTAAAACAGCAAACTAAAATGCATAATAAAATAGACAAGCTAAATATGAAAAGGTGATATTGAAAGCGGTGTGTTTTAATATGTTTGTCATTTAACTGCTCAAGTCACGGTCACTTCCCTTTATTTTGGCAATTATGATCATCAGCACAGTTGTGATAGCCCTCATTTTGTACCTCTCTCTCATTTACCCACAGTATCTTCCTCATCCTTGGACTTAACAATCTGTTAAATCCACAGGCTACACAAACCCATAAAATTATATGAAAGAAGAAAAACTGTTTCCTACACAAACTCATTGATTTACTATATTGTCACCAGGCCCTCAAGGTATCAATTAAAGCAATAAAAGAGATAAGCAGCATAAACATGGACTACCCCACTTTCCATCCCTCAGTTCCTCTTTTCAATCTCAACAATATCTCTTTCATTTCCCTACCCCCATCTATATATTTCAAGTCTTACCTCCTCCTGCAGCAGTGATCATGCTTTATGAAAGCTTAAACTAAAACCTGCACAGCTGTGTACATATTTATGGCACAAGTTAAAGCTGTGTACTGGCTCTTTAGGAGGAAGAGTGGTTTGTCAGACAAGCATAATGGAGGTTGAGAATTGCACCATAAGCGTGGAGTAAAATGGGAAATGGAAAAATTCATCAAGTTGCACAAACAAGGGTGCGAGATATCCAGTCACAGTCTATAAAACTAATAAAAATTAAGTGGAAATATACCAAGAACACCAGGTGTTTTAAAAAAGAAAAAAAAAGCTAACCCTAGAAAGCAGTAGCCTTGCGTTAAAGACACATTGTCTTCCTTTATTAAAGATATACATTTATGCAGATGATATCTTCCAACCACTTCATATTTACAATTATAGTAATAGAATCTAACAGCAAATCAAATAAGAACCATAAAATATTCAAAAAACAAATAGTTCCATGGCAATTCTTAAGCATTTGGATTTAACTACACTGTTTTCTCGATTTATGATCAAGATAGTGAGATGTACTTTCAGTGTTATCTCTACTACGCTAATGGAAATGTAATTTACTAAAACACTAAATATACCATCCAGGTTCAGAATACAGTCTTGTAAAATCTAATGTCAGAATCCATCTTTTATCTGTGCCATGATTTTGGATACACAATAAATAATGAGATAATTTATAAAGGTCTTGTTTTACAGTCTCTTTTCATACTAGTATTTTGATTTACATTAGTAAGTAAACCTGAACTTTCAGCAAGATGTTACCTTTTTGACACCATATGCTTGAATTCCAATTAGTGCCATGTGAATAAGCGCATACTTATTTTTTCTTTCCTTCCTTGTCATCTACAATGAGAGAACACCACAGAATGTAAGGCAGACTAGTGCGTGAAGCTTCATCGAAATTTCATTTTGGAACACCCAGCCCAATTTCCCAATTCCCAATAAATTTCAGCTTCAGAAGTTACAGCCACTGTCACAATCATGTGTATACACACACTGTCCTAAAAGAACGAAGGTCAGATGGTGGAACACCACACAAAATTTTGGTTAAATGCCAAAATTGGCCTCAGAAACAACATTAACCCAGTCAAAGATGAGGAAAGGTTTATTTACAGTAATGCAGAAACAGATTTCTTTCCTTTTTTTCCTTAATAGTCTCAGACACTGAACATGTTATCCTTAGGATTCAAGAACTAAAACACAAGCAAACTCCTAAATGAAATATAGCTTGAGTACAGAAAGCATTAACCTTTGGGAAAACAGTGTCTTCTCAGTCTTCCTCATGGAGCCTAAAACTGCTACTGCAAAGGTCAGAGTGGGAGCACTTGTACGTCTTGCACAGTCACAACCATGCCACAACACACTCCCTGATACCTTGTGATATGAAATGCTTGAGTAACCCAGAGCAAAATTCAACTACACTTAAAAAGAACTTACTACGATCGCATAAAAAAAATACTCTAAGTTCACAGTGCATTAAGTGTATTTAAGTCTCAATGTTAATCAAGTTCTGAATAAGATCATTTGAGAAAAAGAGGAAAAGTGCAGAAGAAATAGTTTAGGTTAATTATTCTTTCAAATATCTAATCCATAGAACAACTTTGTTCTGCAAAATAGTAACTGTCCCAAACTCTTACTGATGATTGAAAGCTTTAACATTGTATTGCACTTCCTGTAAAATCCTCAGCTTCGTGTATATGTAGGGCATATTGTCTATGGGTTTCATCCTAACATTTTGTAGTCAGAATTTAGAAAAAATTCAGGATTATGCCATAAGGTTTTTAAAAAATAAAATATTAAAATAACATTTCATAAAAATTGAATTAATAAAGTCAGGGGAAAACCAGAAGACAATTGTCTCCAGTGTGGTAACCATGTTGCAACACAAAATCAAGAAAAAAAAAATTAAAAAAAAAAAGGAAAATCACTAGTATGCCCTCAACCTGCATATTGCCATAAGGAAGACCCCAAGTACACGAAGTATAAATACAGAAATTTTCCCAACAAAGAAAGCACAACAGAGAATAAAAGAAAAAAAAAAAAAAATCAGGCAGCGACTGCCACCAGTAACATCCTGAGGCATTTTTGTTTGGTAAGCCAGACCTTTCCTAAGGATTCAATCACACTAATTGTCAAGTACATCCTGCAGGGTTGAGTACCCCAGTTCCTCTCTGGATTTGGGGCTCTTAATTGCAATGCTGCTCTCTGCCCGATTCAGAAATACATGGCTGTGCAAGACCAGTGCAGAGGAAGGGTGTATGAAATGTGTAACAATCCAAACAGAAAGACTTAGGAGTCCTGGTGGACAAGAAGATCCACATAAGCCAGCAACATGCTCTTGAAGCCAAGGATTCTGGGCTGCATAATGTACGACACTGCCAGCAGAGCAGGTCAAGGGAACTAAGAGCCTTTCCATCTGCTCAGCAGTGGTGAAGTCACACCTGGAGCGCTGGGTCCAGGTCTGAACTCCTCAGTACAAGAGAGACATGGAGAGATACAGGAGAGAGTTCAGGAAAGAACTTCAAGAGAAGGCTCAGTGCAATCTTCCTCATGTGTATATATGTATCTGGTGTTGGGCAGTGATGGAGCCAGATTCTCCTCAGTGGTATCCAGAGGAAGGACTCAAAGCAATCTGCACAAACTGAAATACCAAAAACCTCATTTAACATACTAAACGCTTATTCACTGTGAGAGTGGTTGAAATGTCTGGGGAGAGGTTGTCCAGAGAAGTAGTGGAGTCTCCAAGGACCATCCTTAGTCATATTCAGAACACAACAGCACAGGGACCTGAGCAATTGGCACTAGCTGGTCCTGCTCTGAGCAGGGGGTCAGACTAGATGACCTCCAGAGGCATCTTCTAACACCAGCCGTATCTGAGTGTGATATTTTGAAATCAAAAAAATTTAGGGACTTCAGACGCTTTTCTTTACAGCAGTGTATTTTCACATTTCTGTAATAAGCCTTAGAAATGTAATTTAAAAAAAAAAAAAAAATAATCAAAGCCTGCATGTCTACAACAGTCTACAAACCTGTCTTGCAGAGTTTTGCGTGCTCTATTTTTCTTAAAACACCTTGTAAAACTCTCCCTATACTTTCACATGTATATGAAGTACTGAACATCATAATTTTTAAGTCTTGATATTAACAGAATTAAGAAGCTGTCCCTTTCCCACCTCAACAGAGAAATATGTTAATCAGTCCTATTTCCATCTAAAGAGAAACAGTGACTGCTCACAGAAGAGAGTGCATCAGTTGGTTTTACCTTTGACACAAAGTACTTTGTTGGACTTTAGAAGGCAAGCTTGGCTTTGAGTCATTTGGCTGATCTTGGCCTTTTTTTACTGTCAACAGGGACACTTTGGCACTTTTGTCTCAAAGTAGACAATTCTTCCACAAGCCAGAAATTGGTTCAAAGCATAAGGTCTATTAAATACAGCATGTATACAAGGATATAAATAACAATTTAAATGTCCTATAAGCAAAATAATCCCTAGAATATGGGGAGGTAGGAAATCATGGATTACAGAAAAAAGTATTTTTTAGCTTTACGCTCCCAGGTATTTTTAGCTTTACACTCCCAGGGCTAGAATTCCCACCTGCTGGGAATATAATATTTCTCCCTTCCCAAGTTCCCACTTAATGAAAATCAATTGTATTTTGTTTATTCCTGTAATGCATATTGCTATTTGTTTCCCTTTTCAACACAAAGAGGACTACTTGCTTGAAAAAAAAAATAAATCTGCAGAGTCAAAGGAGGAGGAGTGGGGGAGCAAAAGTGCTAAGAACTTACACATATTTTCCAATCTGTCAAAAACTGAGCTTTTAATTTGTAGATGCCAATATGTGCAAAAATATCTAACTAGGAAGAGCATAAACACAAGCTTGTTATGGATAATGAACTGAAATTGCTCACTGTATAAATAGGGAAATACTGCTGAGTCAATACAGCCTATAACACATCTTCCCCACTTACTCAACATCTCAGGAAAAAACCCGACCCAGTAAATAGATGTCATACTGGCTCACAGGTAGGTGATTGTTATTGTGAGCTCTTTCTAAGGACTCTGAATTAACTCCTGACCTCGAATTTGATTCAAACCATAAACCTTTACGACTTGTTTTGAAAGCATCTCTTCTCCTCCTAAGTGGGTTTAAAAGTGACCTATAAAATGAGAAAAAAACCAAAACCACTTCAGATCAAATAGGAACAAATAGTCAGAAATCAAGACACAGTAAGAAAACCAAGCACTACAGCCACCACAAGTAGGATTTTCTCTTTCAAAAAGAATAGGACTCGTTTTCTGAGTAAGGGACTGTTCCATCTTCAGAGTCCTACATGTGAGCAGTGAGGAGTTGTGTGAGAACCGGTGCCTCCAGGACAATAAGGCCCCTTATGTGGAAGACTTAGTTCTTCCTGTCTGTTGAACATCCACTCAGTTCAGTTTTCCTCACTCCCTTTTTTTTGCCCCACCCTGCCCTTCTGAATGACAGTCAACATATGCAAATGGATCTTCCTTTCAAAACATCCTCCTCCTCTCTGACAGAGGAACACCCAGCTGAGTAGGTCATCCCTGAAGTTGAAGGCAGGCTAACACTTGGACCAAGTTCTGCATGACCTAACTTATTCCTGAATGGGTGTTGTTATAACTTTTGCCACCACTGTAAAGTAAAAAGTGACTAAATTAAGAGTTGCTGACCATGTTCTGCTAGGCAGATCAGCTACTTTAAGTCTAATAATTGGACAGAATCCATTACAAACAGGTTGTACCATGGCTGTACAGTCTCCAAGAAAGACACGAGAGAAAAGAAAAAAAAAAAAAAAAAAAAGGAGTTAAGTAGAGTGGCACTGAGATGTCCAAACATGCAAGAAAACCTGGTCACGTATTTCTGTAAACAAATCTAACACTTCAAGAGATATTGATCACTATAGCTATTAAAAAGCATCTCAGATTCTTTGAAATGAATCCAAAAAAGTCAAAGAAAACAAAAGAAACCAAATAGATTATGCTAATAACAGGTGAAGTCAAGTGGAAATTTGAGACTAACTGTAATTTGTAGAACTTCCTAAAAATGGTACTCAGCATGAATGACTTAAGAGCACATGCTCTACAGAAAGAGTTTTTATTGCCAGTGACAGTTACATTCTCCAAATGTTGCCTAAGAGTGTCTAACAGTGCCAACTAGAAATTGTCCATTTTTCTGTTGATTTTCTATATTTGAATAACCTTGACTTGCATAAGGCGTCTTTTTTCATCTGAATCAATACCATGATTTACTTTTCTGCATTACACTATAACTCAACTTGCGAGCCACTGAAGAACATAAACATTAAAAAAGGCTCAATACTCTGGTAACTTTTAAAGTAAGAAGAGGCCATAGTTCTAGTACTTGTTCACTAGAGGTGACAGGAGCAATGTCATACCCTGACAGCTTGATGGGAAGAAAAAAAAGTAAAAGTGAGAAATAGAAGCAGAATCTTTGTTAAAGGTAGATAAAGGAACCTGTGACCAGATATAAGTCTCTTTATTTGCAAGTGAATGTCTTATCAACTAAGAGGTTTTTCTCTCTCCTCAGTGATAATACTTAATATTCAGTATTGCAAAAAAAAAAAAAAAACACCACCTAATTTTACAGTTAATGCATAATACTGTATTAAATTTAAAGAAAATATGTGTAGTATGTCTCAGCATCATCATAAAATAGCATTGTAATCCTGTCCCAAGCACACAAAGAATTGGATGACTTCCTGAGGCTTCCTGGTCTAGCTTTCTATGGGATTTTTTGTGAAAAGAGGTTGCAAGGCACACTGTACCGCAACGTAGGAATTAATTAAACAATGCTCTATTGTTACCTAGATAAATATAGCATGAGGAACCTCACAAAATTCAACAAGGGCAAAACAAAGTCTTGCACCTGGGATGGACTGACCCTTTCCCCAGTACTGCTAGGTCTAGAGTGCCTGGTTAGGAGATCTGTAGACAGGGATCCAGGGATCCCTGTAGATATTTAGCTAAATGTGAGTCATTATGGGACTCAGGAATACATGAAGTCTGATGGCTCACTTAGTTATAACAAGAAAGACTGCAGTAAACTTGAGCAAGTCCAGTGGAGGCCAACTGAGATGGTCAGGGGCTGGAGAAAACAGGATTTGTTCAGCCTTGAAGAAAGAAGACTATGGGGCTTAATGGCTGAGCCCCAGTACTGCAAGGAGGCTCCTGAGAAAACAGAGCCAGGTTATTGACAGAGAGACACACCACCTTAAATATGTGGTTCCCACTGGATAAAAGGGCTGGGGCAGGGGGTAAGAGGTGAAGGGTTTCACGATGAGGATAATGAAACATCAGAACCCAAAAAGGTTGTGGAATCTCTGCCCTCAGAGACATTTCAGCCCTGGACAGCACAGTCTGAATTTAATTCCAACTCTGCTTTGAGCAGGACCTTGGACAAGGTACCTCCTGAGATCTCTTCTGCCCTGAGTGATTCTGCAATTCTACATCATAAAACCAGAGAGATTGAGAGAAACTCCTTACAACAGCAAGAGAATCCTTTCTGCATGATTATTTATATAACTCCTGTACTGCTAATGAAACAGTCTTTTCAAATGTCTGAACAACTGACTTGAGGACTAATGTATTTGACTATGCCACCACCAAATTAGAAGCAGAAAGTTGCTCATTTCTCTGGCATTATTTAGTTTGGAGAGCCAATTTAGCAAAAAGCATCATTAATGATGCATGAAGAATAGAAACATCTGAATCACCAGCAAATACAAGCAGTAGGTTAAATAACCTCCTCACTCCTGGTAACTCTCACATGTTACATAGCTTGGCCATTCTCAGGAAATAAACAGTCTAACATACAAATACATCTCCTTACTTGAAAGGCCAGTAAATCAGCAAGTAAACTAAAGAAAAAAAAAGTAATTTACATACACTTATTTCATCCCAAACTGTGACACTTTTCTTGTGGGATGCTGGAAAGAAGACACAGAAATGAAAAGACAGGAAGTAAATTTTGGAACATTCATTTAATCTAAACCTGGTTTTCACCTCTTTCTAATATTTAGCTCCAACTGCTACAACAGTGATTTTTCTAGAGCTGCTTCCTGTACCACACAAGTCAACACTATAGTCAAGAATTCCTCAGAGCACCTACGTGCATATTCTGCAAGAAGACAACACAACCTTCATTATTGGAAATCAAAAATAACTAAGGTTGCTCTCATGCTTTAATTATCACTGACATGAGTTATTCCTGAAAGGCAGAAAATATTTTGTTAGGTTTGTTTTTGGTTTTTTTTTCAGTGCTTTAAGGTTAGTTGTATATGATATACATTAATTGATGCAATGACAAAGAAAAGATATTCTATATGCAGCCAGCAATTTATCACAAAACACTGAAACAATATAGTGTACAGAAGTATAAATGAATGCCTCGTCCTGACACTAGCTTCCCTGCAGCAAAACACAGAACATACCCCTCCACAAATGTACTGATTTACATGCTGTGATAGTCATACTGACTTCAAATAACCTCCTCATTCATGCTTTCCTGAGAGTCTCACTTTTTATAAGGAATCATCCAAGGGATCAACACATCCTAAAGAGGTAAACCACCCCTCCAAAAAAAAAACTCACACCCAACAAAAACAACATAAAAAGAAGAAACCTAAAATTCAGAAACATCTTCTCTGACACTCAAACACTATTCCTATCAGAAATCAAAAGGTAGCATCTACCTGGCAGAACACTCGCATTGTAAGGAGACTGAAGTGCAGTAGCTAAAAGATGACACAAAACTATTGGTGAAAAGGAAAACTAAAAAACAAAATAAAAAGTAAATATGTATTAACAATTATTACTGAATCACTTCCATGAAACATTACTAACACCAAAAATGACTCTCTGGTAACAACTTTCACTTCAAGTCAACAAATGTAATTCATATAAACATTCTTCTGAAAGAAATGTCCCAAATTCCTTAGAAGATAAATATAATTCTTTTGCTGACCTAAACAGCAATATTCCTTTTCTCAAAAGGGATAAAAGGCCAAGCTCAATTGCCCTCCAGTTTAAGGCACTTTAGCATGAAAAATCAATTAGGCTGCTCATGCACTTTAAATTCGGTAGTTGACTAAGCACTGTTGAATTAGATGCAAAAAAGAGGTAAAAGTGGGAACAAAAGTCTCACTTTCACTCCAGCACAGTGTGCTTGGTTACATTTTAGTTAGGACTACTTATTTTCTAGGCTGCAGGTGCTACTCAGAGAAAATTTTCCCCAGAGCTCTCTTGCAGTGACTATGAGAGCCACCTTTTTTTTTTTTTT